>PVKM010030387.1:0-17260 GCA_004027735.1 Carollia perspicillata
CATGTATCATTTTAATGTTCACAGTCCTTGGAACTAAATAAGTACATTTTGAGTGCATGAGTTTTGATTACAAAAGTTAGAAAGGGAAATAAAAGAGAGTGTAAAGACAGTGAGTGTGCACTACACAATTGTGACCCAATTACTCAAGATTTATAGCTTCTATATCATGTTGAATGTTAAAATAAGCTCCAAGGGGAAATGCCAGAGAAAAAGAAGATACAATCCCTTTCACAGTGACAGTTTTGTAAACTTGAACTACTTAATTCCCTTTAAGAATAAGATCAAAGTTATGTAACCAGTACCTAGAAAAAGACCAAAATATTAGAATTATTTGAAATATTTCTTCCAAGAAGATAAGTTCAGATACAGACCTATATAGCATGTCCTAATAAACACATACAAAATTCAAATATTAAATTGGAAATCCAGGTTTGTCCACATGGACTTTGCCAAGCATGTTGTAATATTAACTGCCAAATGCCCTCAGACCTCCTGCCCACTGTAACAGCGACACTGTCAGTCTCGGCAGACAAACTGGTCTTCTACAGAATGCAGGAAAGACCTGAGGTGAGATCTCCCATAGCAACCTGCTACAAATCTACAGCCTCATTACATCTATATGCATCCTCTATAGTTTCTCTCCACTCAGAAAAGAACCCCGTAAGGGGCTCTAGTCCAGGGCAATTACTCCACTCCTGCTCAGAATCTTACACCATCCTGCCAAAATCAGGAGCTTTACACTATCAAATAACCTTTCTTCCCTGTGTAGATTTAACTCTGGTTTCTCATTTGTATTACTCCAAATGATATTTATACATGCTTAAGTTTCTTATGTCTTAACATTTAAAAGTGTTCCCTTGACTCACACATCTTCCTGAAGTTATTTTTATTGTCTCCACATAACCGTTAGTTCATGAAGCACTTTCCATACCAGTCGTTTAGTTTAGCTTCTGCCCTCATCACGCCACATTGTTTTCTTATCAATCTATTAGTGGCTGTCATGTTGTTAAAACTAAAAAAGAAGGAGGAGAGTGTGAGGAAGAAGAAGGAAAAGAAGAAAGAGAAAAAGACAAATAGCCTGTACTCAAGTACTGAATATAAATTCAAGTAGATCAGGAATCAAAATGAATGCAAATGACTAAAAGACTCTCATAAAAAATGGAGATTATTGGACTATGTCTTTTTTTAAAGACAGAGAAATCCACAGATATGCTAAGTATGAGGGAAACACCTAAAACAGAAGGGCAGATATTGAGAGGATTCACTGGAGGAAAAAGTACATAGATGAAAAAATTCTAATCAAAGTGAACTAGAGTGGTTATGTCAATATTTGACAAAATAGACTTAAGATCAACAGATACCAGGTAAGTTGTTATAATTTAAAATGTGTATATTATTTTTTAAAGATTTTATTTATTTGTTTTTAAAGAGAGGAGAAGGGAGGGAGAAAGAGAGGGAGAGAAATATCAATGTGTGGTTGCCTCTCATGTGCTCCTCACTGGACACCTGGCCCACAACCCAGGCATGTGCCCTGACTGGGAATCAAACCAGTGACCCTTTAATACACAGGCCAGCACTGAATCCACTGAGCCATACCAGCCAGGCTAAAATTTGTATATTCTTAATAATGAAGGCACACAAAGTGTATAAAGCTAAATGTGACAAAAAATAAGAA
Source organism: Carollia perspicillata (assembly GCA_004027735.1). Classification (NCBI taxonomy): domain Eukaryota; kingdom Metazoa; phylum Chordata; class Mammalia; order Chiroptera; family Phyllostomidae; genus Carollia; species Carollia perspicillata. The sequence goes on from PVKM010030387.1 coordinate 1,676, forward strand.
ACTGACAAATCCACCACCATAGAAAAAGTCTAGCAAATCTCTCTCAAAAGTTAATACACCAAGTCAACACAAATCTGAAAAATTAAGGAATTTGAACAACATAAAATACAAAGTTTACCCATAGCTACTGTGCAGACAAGACAAAATCTTGAGGAGCATATTTGCAACACATGTACCTATAAAACTATAGTATCCAAAATATATAAAAGAACTCTTTATTGGATTTAACATATATCTCAAAGGAGAGGAAGCACAAATGGCCCATGTGAACAAATGTTTTAATAATGCAAAACGCTGGTAATAATCATAGGACTACAAGTGAATATTATAATAAGGTAACATTTTATATTGACCACAAAATAAAAATCTCATTGATTGATTAGATTTGTTGTTTTTATTGATAATTAGAAACAGTTTATTAATTACATGTAGAGCAATGGAAATATCCATAGCCTAATACTGTAAGTATAAATTGACATAACCAATTTGGAAAACAGTTTGGCACTTCATTGGAATAAACTATACATATTTTACAGCCCAGTTAATTCACACCTAAGCATATATTCCAAAGAAACTCTCGCTAATATGTACCAGCAAGCATGGACATACACATTTGTAAAAGTAGAAATGCTATTTATAATCACATAAGCTGCAACTATCCCACAGGATAATTAATAGAACGGTGATTATACAAATTGCTGTATATTTGTATGAAATAAAACCACTCATCAGTAAATAAACAAACCATAGCTACATGCTCTAATATAGATGTATCTCAATTTAATATTACATGAAAGTAGAAATTACCACATGACCAGAGGACTCACGGGCATGGACAATGGGAGGAGATTGGCTGTGGGAGTTGGGGGAACAGGGTAAGGATGAACAATGGGGAAAAAGGTGGGATGACTCTATGAGTGACAGTAAAAAAAAATGAAACATAAAAAAAGAATTGTGTGTATGTATTCAGAAATAGGAAAACTTATCAGTATGAAGTTTTTTACTGATAATACATCAGTGGCAACACCACAAAGAAAATTAAGAAAGTTATTAATATAAAACTCACAATATTTATTACCTCTGGACAAGAAGAAACAACAAATGATTGAGACGAGGCACAGAAAAGTCTCCCAACACAGCAGTTCTCAAGTGTGGTGGGGACCCCTTTAGGACTACTTTTAATCAGTCCATGAAGTCAAACTATGTTCATAATATGCTATTACGTGCACTTTTCCACTCTCATTCTTCATATAGCTTGACAAAGAAATTTATTGCAGCAGATTGAACAGAAGCAGGTATAAAAGTTTGCCTATTTTTTAAACCAGACATTTTAAAAAGTATACAAAAATATAAAATAATGTCACTCTTTCACTAATTTTATGTTGTTTTAGGAAAAGATAGATGTTTTCATAAAATGTGTTAGTTTATACTAATATGCATGGGTTTTATTATGTTGAAACACATGTCTATTTTTTAATTTCTTAATTTTAACTTCTAACATGATAAACATATATAAATATAATCCACCTAAACAGAAAATTTTTGTTCTCTTCAGTAATTTTTAAGAATGTAAAGAGTTCTGATACTAAAATATTGAAGAAGCAGTGGTCTATAATATTGCTAATTTCTATTTGTTAAACTGTGTAATGAGTACATAATTTTTTATTTTATTATTTTTATTTAAAATATATATACATTTTCTTATATGTATGAAGTAAATAAAATAACATTAAAAAGTTTTTTTTCTAATTAATGTACTACTTTTCACAAACAGAACTTAGAAAGTACTGTGGTATCATGTTTTCTTAATCTTAAGTGTCAGGCCTGAGAAAAACACACACATGTATATAGACAAATACAGACACAAAGATAGCATAATGTAACTCAATGCTAAAAGTAAAAATCCTATAAACAATATTGGGATACAGAAGACACTCTTAAACAAGACAAGGTACAGATATACAAGTATTTTTTCTTTATTACATACTCTAATTTGTCTCTGTTTCATGACTCAGCATGCTATACAAAAGAATAAATTTAATCTATTTATTAATTCACCCTAGAAAACTAATAAACTTCTAGGTAACTGTATCTTATTTTTTCAGTTATTTTAAAGGAGTATTTCTGAGTGCCAATTGATAGCTAACCCCTAAATAAATATCATGCTAGTCTCTAGTTTTATATTACCCATAGCAACTATATTATTCTTGGAGCAATGATGATGCCAAAGATATGTTCTTAAAATCACAATGTGTTTGTGAATTCCCAAATGATCACTAAGGAATCATCTCCATTCAGAAAAGAAGCGTGTATAAACTAAAAAACAATAATCCCTGGAGATGCTCCATCAATAGGGGTGTCAAGATCAAGCAAGCATAGGAAATCTACATGTAAAGTCTTGAAGGTCCTAAGTGGGATTGTGTAAAGAAACTTAAGTACAAAACATAGTATTAGGTAACAGAATATACATTCAGAACATATTGGTGATCCATGCTCCAGTTACACAATCGTGTGCTTCCTGACCTTCTAGCACTGAAAGTGAGGGAGACAACCATGAAACCTATAAACTAATCCTAACCGTAATTTGTGACAGGTGCTGTGAAGGAAAATTCTAGAGTGCCATGATGGAAATTAATTGGAGGGAGAAAGCAACATTTATGGATGGAGTGGTCAGGCACTCAACCCCAAGGCACCTCTGAGGAGGTGACAAACTGAAACTGAGGGACGAGAAGAACCTAGTCATGTGAACACTGTCAAAAATCACACTGACACTGAGAACACTGTGTGTGCAGATCTCAGGATAGGAGAGAGCCAGCAGATTACAGGAAATGGAAAAAGGTCAGAGTGGCTGGAGCCTCATGAATGAGTGAGCAAATGCCTTGAGATAACATTCAAGAGTTAGTCTGCGGTCAACCATACCATGCAGAACCCAGGTAAGTGGTTTGAATTTAATTCTAAATGTAATGGGAAGCCTTTGAAGGACTTTGAAATTATGACATGATGCACTATGATACATCTTATGCTTTTTGAAAAAGGACAATTAGTTTCTTTGTGAATGGATTGTACAGGAACAGACATGGAAGATTAGAGGTCAGATGAGAAACAATAGCAATAGAATAGACAACCCAAGATCTAATAATGGCTTTAACTACTTTTTGTAAGACATATATTTGAAAATGCTGTGTCAGCACTTTTCAAGCCCTGAAGTGTACCTATGCATTCAAGTTAATGAGCTCTATTAAAACTAATGTCTTATAAAGCAAATCTCTTCATTGGACCACCAAACTACAGCATCTGTGAGGCTGAAGTGATAAATTGACTGGGCAACTGGCTGAGTATCAAAGATAGCAAATAAGAACCTGTTCATAAGTGATGCACTGATCAAAATTACAGGTAAACTATAGAACAACCATCACTCAGAATCATCAAAACTCAAGTTGAATGGAAGTCCAACAACTACAGAATTAAAGAAACAACATCCATCCTGACTGGTAGGAGGAGTGGAGACACAGAACAGGCTGGTCTCAAATCCATGTGTGGAAGATAAAAATTTGACAGGAATATCTTGGGAGCAAGAATTCCCAGCCCAACACCAGGCTCCTCTGCACAGGGTTCCAGTGCCAGGATAACAAGTCCCCGTAATGTCTGGCTGTGAAAACCAGCAGGGATTGAGTCAGTAGAAGAAACTTTAGGAGTCCCAAGTAGTTCCTCTTAAAGAACACACACAGGGACTTACACGGACTCCATTCCTCAGAGCTCCAGGACGAGGGTAGCAGCTTAAAAGCCACCAGTGGCATATGAAAAACTACTGAAGTATCTGGCATCAAGGTGAGAGGTGGAGGATAGCTTTCTACCAGGAGGCAGGTGCTGTAGCTGAGTCTCCATCAACCTGGGTAACACTGTATGACCTACCCTGGAGATTCCTGAGGCTCCATTCCACCCAACTTACGGCTCACCCAAGCTGTTAATAGTGGCTATTCCATATGAATCACTGTTTTTGGCTCATGCTTCACATCTTCCTAAATCCTTTCAAACAAGCAACAGCCAGCCTCAGCAAGCCCCTAGTCCCTGTACGTCTTGCTAAGTGGCCCCAGGCCTGGCACTAGCAGCAGCCAAACTAGGCATCTCCTGGGAAACTCCAGGCCCAGAACAATTACCAATCATCTGTAGATTGCTTTATAGATCATGTAGGGTGGCAACAGGCAGAACACAAACTGGGGCTGAGCTTGGCCTGCATCATTTAGAACACCCCAGAGCCTGCACACCCAGTAGACAGCTACAGACCACATTGGAGCACCACCACCTACCCCTGCACAGCTGATCCTCCATAGAGGGTGGAAGATGCTAGTCAGTGGCCACAGCCAGTCCTTGTAGCTTACTAGTCTTTGTAAGTCCCTCCCATTGACTTGCCAACAGCAATTTAGAATCAACTACAAGAGCAGAGTGTAGTCAGCCCACACAAAGGACACACCTTGAGTACCCAGCTTGGGTGAGAGGGAGGCTGTGCCACTTGGCCCTATAGACACTGAACTATATTAGGCCACACTACCAAGACACAAAGTCAAAGCAGCTTTACCTAATACACAGAAACAAATACAGGAGGCTGTCAAAATGAGGAGACAAAGAAACATGGCTAAATTAAAGAACAGATCAAACTCCAGAAAAAGAACTAAACAAAATGGAGATAAGCAATCTATCAGATGCAGAGTTTAAAACACTGGCTATAAGGATGCTCAAGGAAATTAGGATCTCAGCAGCATAAAATAGGTCCAGTCAGAAATGAAGGATACACACATAACTGAAATAAAGAACAATTTACAGGGAAACAACAGTACAGTGGATGAATCCAGAATCAATCAATGATTTAAAACATAAGGAAGCCAAAAACAACCAATCAGAACAAGAAGAATAAAAAAGAATCCAAATAATGAGGATAGTATAAACCGCCTCTCAGACAACTTCAAGCATTCCAGTATTTGCAACATAAGGGTGCCAGAAGAAGAGAAAGAGCAAGAAATTGGAAATCTATTTGAAAAAAACAATGAAAGAAAACTTCCCCAATCTAGTGAAGGAAACAGACATGCAAATCCAGGAAGCGCAGAAAGTCCCAAACAAGATGGATGCAAAGAGGCCCCCTCCAAGACACATCATATTTAAAATACCAAAGGTTAAAGATTAAGAGATAATGTTAAAAGCAGTGAGAGAAAAGCAGTTAGTCACCCATAGAAGAATTCCCATAAGACTATCAGCTGATTTCTCAAAAGAAACTTTGCAGGCTATAAGGGATTGACAAGAAATATTCAAAGTCATGAAAAACAGGGACCTACAGCCAACATTGTTCTACCTAGCAAAGCTATCATTTGGAATCGAAAGACAGAGAGAAACTTCCCAGACAAGAAAAATTCACAGGAGTTCATCATCACCAAACTATTATTATATGAAATGTTAAGGAGTTTTATTTAAGAAAAAGGTTGCCAGATGGGAGAGTGATATGGGGGAATGGGTGAAGAGGTGAGGGGATTAAGGAACCAATAGGTAGTTACAGGATAGCCATGGGGATGTAAAATATAGTATAGGAAATGGAGCAGCCAAAGAATTTATATGCATGACCCATGCACATGAACAATGGTGTGAAAATTGCTTATAGGAGCAGGGGTGCTGGGTGGAGCAGGAAACGGGGGAAATTGGGACAACGGTTATAGCATAATCAATAAAATATAATTAAAAAGGAAAAAAATAACCGATGCACTGAGGTTAAATTTCCAACTCTAATTAGCAAAAACATCAGAATCCAGAAAAACCCTTCATCCCACCTCTGGATTCACAAAGGAATCCAGTTAGCTTTTTTCCAAATCCCTATGTGTATGCAGTAACACCAAGAATCCTTTAGTCCTTGTTTTATGAAGATATGAATAGCTAATGATTCTCTTCTACCAAAGAATTATATATTACACTTTTTGACTGACAATATATCTCCAGGCCAGCTTGGAGGGATATCAATTCTCTCTAGAACACAGCAATGCGAACCAGTCAATGCCCATAAAGTTCTTCCTCTTAGATGCTCACCCAGGAAAATTCTAAAGGCACTTTATTCTATTCTAAATAATGGTAATATCTTATACTTAAGTTTCAGGTAAAAGGGACTTGAGACTCCTTTGTATCATGTAACTGAGGCCTGAAAAATAACTTTTTTTTTTTACTGGGAATTACTTTTTAAGACAAAATGTCTTTTATTTTTCTTTTATCTTTTTTCACCTTTTATTTAAGATGAAAATCAGCCAGACTTTGATAAACTTGCAGAATGATTATGTTCTTATGAAGCAGAGAAAACTTAATAACAAGTAGACCTAAGGGAAGTTATAAAAATCTATATTGTTCGATCTTTGGTATCCAATCATTTTTAAAACAGAAGATTTAATTGCCATTGAATTATATCTTACAATATTTTGTTAAAAATATTCAATTACTTATTATGAGCTGTGTTAATGAGAAGAAAGAAATCTCTCTATTTAACACATTATTTACAGAAAGAATCCATAATGCTTAAAAAACAAAAAGAAGACAAAATTTTATTGTGATTTCACAGAAGAGCCAACATGGAAAATATGTGCTAACTGCATGAACTAAAAAAGAAATTAGACAATCGTTTCTTAAATAATTTCATATATATTGAAAGGAATAGTATTAGTTTCATTGCTTATATTTGTATTAAATTTATATTAAATTCATCAACATAATTGTTCCTATTTATTGGAAAATTCTAACAAGAAACACCATAGACTAAGAGAGAAAAATCTACTAAGTATATAAATAAAAAATAACAATGTAATTAATCATTCATTGGGTATGAATTCACATGTAGAAATCACATTTTAATTTCCCTTGACAAATGTTTCCTGATTAGGATTAATGAGTTATGGAAAAACTGTAAAACTAGCATCAAAATATAAAATAGTAAAACACAAATAAACTGCATACTGTTTATGTATTCTACTCAGAAAGTACAGGTGACCTTAATACTTTAGTTAAACTCAGAAAGAAATGTGTACAAATTGTAATTTCTAGTTTGTAGCATAAAAAATGAAGGACTGACTAAAAACAGGTAAATTATGAAAACATGACAGAGCTAAAAAGTCATCAATTACCACATAAAGTGTAGGCATTTTATTAGTAAGATTAATAATGATTTACTAAAATCATTAAACCTTTACTTTTTTTAAATTATTTTATTTAAATACAGTTTTGTTCAAATACAGTTGTCTGCATTTATCCCCCACCAGTCCCCCCCACCCCAGCCAAACCCACCTCCATCCCTTGCTTCCACCCTGCCTTGATTTTGTCCCTGTGTCTTTTATAGTTATTCCTGAAAACCCTTCTCCCTGCATTATCCCCGCCCACCTCCCCTCTGGTTACTGTCAGATTGTTCTTAATTTCAATGTAAACCTTTAAGTTTTTGAGCAGAAGCCTCCCACTCTATAGCCACTTTCCTAAGAATAATACTGTAGGTCACTGCCTGAAGTAAATTAAAAAGAAAACAGAAAATATGTAGGAAGACAATGTCATTTCTATCTCTTATTTATTTGGTTTAATTATTTTCCTTTACTGTGTATTAACTTAGTGGTTAAAATCTAATTAACAATAGTAGACAGCAATAGACAGGTGAAAAAAAATCTGAAGTAAAGGTCTCTATGATTCAGACAGTTTTAAAGGCATTAGGTAATTAGTCAAAATTACTTATAGAATTGTGAAGAGTAACTTAATGCCTGCCAAATTAAGAGAACAAATTAATTTTGTTCTACACAATTATTGCTATATTTTTTAAAAATACAAAAAACTCTTCTTAATATAACTGGCAGGTATTATTTCTTCTTTCTAATAGGGAAAATATATCATGAAAAGACAGAAATATCTTTATATGTTGCATTACACAGTATTTGCTCTTAGAACCAACTAAAATTCATTCCAAATAGTTAAAAATAAAAATCTGTCCACAATGAAGCAATAAAATAGCATTAGCATAAGCAAATAGCACTGCCAGTGATGGCCATCTGCCTCCATATGGTCACAACCTGCACTCCTCCAGCTCACGACCATCTCACACACACACTCACTCCTTATTATTGCCACTCCTGTTTTTCTAGGGGAGCAATTGTCAACTTTTTTCATCTCTTTGTTCTCAATCTGACAAAAAGTAGGTATAATTTTGATTCATTTACACTGGACAGCTATTGTTTTACAAGCTGTTGCCATTTTTTACATGACAATCTAAGGGAGAAGGGGTCAGTGCCTCTGACTAAATAAATAGTCAGGTGTTGCATGTTTTAAAAATTCTCGTGGCACACCACTGTGCTGTGGCACACCAGCTGAAAATCGCTGCTCTGGGGAAACAATGTCATGTGCTGAGGTTTACACGAGCTGGGCTTGCCCTCCTCACCCAGACTACAAGTGTGAAAAGGCGCAAGGCCTGCTCTTCACATTGACCCCAGTCAGCATAGTCAGAGAAGTCCCCACACTTTTCTGCCACAACTATATGGAATGGTGTGTTCCTTCTAAGGGAATCTTTAGGTGGTAGAATATACACATATGGGCATTTACTTGGTCATCATATCATCAAGTAAAAAGAACATGTTTGAGTCCTTGGTGACAGTGTAATAAATTATACTAAAAGCACATTTCTTATAGTCAGCATGGCTTATGAACATTTGTCATTTTTGCCAGTATATAGGTAGGATACTTATTCTGAAGTTTTAGGATGCTGTTTGAGAAGGATAAAAGGTTTCCTAAGCTACTACTTGGTGTTTCTCACCACATAGCAAATTCTCAGCCTACCCAGGCAGAATACCACTGCAATCCTCCTGAATATATCTGCAGTGTGTGGGGGTGGAGGTGAGGGTAGGAAAGACACAGAGATGTGAAAAGTACTCCCATTTACCATTCCTTAACCAGATATGTCCTGAGAGCATTTTTGATAAAAGTACCCTGTGACCTTATCACACTAAAATATAATTTCTCTAGCATTCATACTATACCAGAATGTTATGTCAAGCCTCAAGCACAGTCCTTTCTAGACAAAGAAAAAAAATTTCTTTTCAGGGAAAAGGAATTGCATTCAAAGAGACTAGCAGTAGTAGTTTCTGTAGGTGTTTTTGTGGGGAGGGGAGTTGTTTTGTTTTTGTTTTTGTCTTTGTTCTGTTGGGCCAAGAAATAAGGGTTTATCAGTTGAGGAAATGGTGCCAAGCCTGGAGTCACAGGTGAGCAAGTGCTCAAAGACCTGGCTCCCTGGCGGCTTCTGGGAACGGGTTTTACAGGGAAAAAAATCACCAATCGTGGTGTCTAAAGGAGTTGGGGTCACAGGCTCTACTGATGGGTTGGGACCAGAGTAGGGTGTAGTGGATCATGTGTCACACCCTGATGCCAGTCATGGCGTTGCTCTGTCTGCTTTCATGAGGGTGTGGTCTGCAGTGTCCTCCACTTCCATGGGCCTGTGTTTGAAACACAGCTGAAGTCATGGTGTTGTCTTCAGCTTGACTGGAACTCTGGTTCTGTGGCCAACACACCTGTGGTTTTATTCTTAAGATAGTTTGATGCTGACCAGAATCCAATGTCCTACAGATTTAATGATTAAAGAAGGAAGTGGCAGAGAGAAAGTAGAAAGAGTCATGCTAAATAGGTGTTTATGCAGCCTCTGGAAATGGAATCAACTCTGTCTCCACCAGGGTCAGTAAACTGATACTACCTCCTGACATCAAGGTAAGTTACTCTTTCCTGACCAGTAAGAGAGTTCATCCATCTCCATTTTTGCACATGCTATTCTCTTTCTAGGATTATCTAAATTTTCATGTTGGCTTTTATTTTTTGTACCTGAAAGCTTTTTATTTCAACAATCACCTATTACATATTCCCCATCCTGTCTTCTGAGTTTATTGCTTTATTCCGTGTTTCTGCAGTCTTTTCATCAGATTTTGACCTATTACTAAACTTTATCCCTTATAATTCATCTAGTTTCATGTCTCTCTGTCCTGCTGGACTGTGAACTTCTTGAAAGTGCTGGGCCTTCTTTATTCATGTTTCCCTAAATTCTTGCGTGATATTGTCATATAATATGTACTCATTTTATATTCATTGAATGAATAAATGAGTTTCCCTTTGCAAGTATATACAAAGTATAAGAATAGGAGGTATTAAACAGAATATAAAAAAGAGCAGGCCATGTAAAGAATAAAGAAATATATATATGTCATAGAGAATCTGAAAAAATCCTTAAATCCATTAATTATACAATTGGATTTTATATATTTGTTAGTCACATAATGTGTTAATAGAGTTTTTTCTTCAAGACGTTTAATATGCCTGGGGAGGAACTCTATAAATGATAATTATGCCATTAATTATTAGGCATGTATTATAGGAATATCAGAAACAACAATTAAAATAACAGAATATTGCAACAATTATAACATGCAGTGAAGAAACCTGAAAGAGATTTTTTTAAACGGAACAATCAGTAAAAGCAAACTCTCTGACTTTAACTTAAATTTACATTTTTATTATGTGTTCTTTCTGAACTTCTGCCACCTGATTTCAATGACTTTTGTAACTGCTGAGCTTGATTACCTTGGTCACGTTTCTATGTCATCACCTGTCAAATGCCAAACAATAAACAGTGCCAATGTGAGTAAATTACAGAAACTTGAATTCTCTAGATCCAACTATAGCTAACATATTAGAGAAAAATTTGATATTAAATACAAATAGGAGCACTGTTTTAAATTTAAAAATATCTGTAAGTTCCAAATATTGAGGACAAACCAATAAAATCCACTTGCTAAATACAATGTAGAACCTAACAATATAGTGATTTGTGGAAGTCTTCTCAATTTATTAGATGTACTGTATACATAAGGTAAACATCATCCAAGTTAATCACCTTTACAGTCAGTGCACCCAAACATCCGGTGCTCCAGAGTTCTGTAATGATTGCCCAGCAGTTAGTAATGAAGATCTGTCACCTTCTGTTGTAATCCCACAGTGTGAAGTGTTTGCGTCGGGTATCCTTGGTGACAGTGTAACAATGAAGGAAACATTAAGAATTGTATTTTAGTTTCTGAAAGCAGGAAACTGAATAGATGAGGTGATTAAGGTATTTGAATGCATTGGCCAGCACAAACTGACATTCATTTGAAAGGTGGTAGATTGCAGTTCTAAGGAATTTATTGCAATATTATTCTCTGTCTTGGAAAGTGTTGCTATGTGTGTAACATTTTTAGAGCTTTGAATTTCTTATTATAAGCAAAAAGTAACAAAAAGAAATGCTTCAATATCAGAATTGGCTATTGTTTGAATGAATTTGAACAATTAAGCAAAAATTCTCTAAATTGCCTAAGTAAGAGAGACCAGACCTCTCACATGAGGGAAAGCAATCCTCTGAAGTGGCATCCTGGTGGCCCTATGATGAAGTGGCATCATTTCAACAAAATGGAACTCAAAGAATTGCTCATGAGAGTCACTGAAATTTCAATGTTAATCAATCTACTATAGAGAAAAGCAAAATACTGTAGTAAGAAAACAGTTAGAACAGCCATTTTCATGAACAGCATTTCAACCAGAATTTATTGATCATATGCAGAGAACTAAACTGGCAATTATAAGAAAAGAAAGAGAACAAAGAAATGGCCCCTGCCCTTTTATGGTCTCTTGTTGGAATTTATTTTCAGAGGAAACCTGATCATGCATTTGATAATGGAAAAATTATAAATATCTTGGACTTATTGTACAGATACTGCAGATGTGATCAAATGTGGTTGATCTGATTAAGATCTGAACATTTAAGAAAACAAAAAGTAGATTTTTCAAAGCAAAGACCATCTAGACATAACTTCATAGAGAACAAATAACCTGAATCCTTATTCCTCTTTGCTCCACGTGTCCTATTCATTAGGTTGTGTTCTAGAGATATTACTCAGTGACAAAGAAACATGTCTGCAGCACCTTAAACATTTTAGCTTTTTTCCTACTTTGTATGTTACATGTGATACAAACAATAAGACTCCTTCTCCTTAACAAACAAAAATACTTTTCTAAAACTGTAAAATCTAAATTGAGATTTGAACTCCTCATTCCCTCTCTCCCTTCCTCCCTGACTCCACAAGACCTCCCTAAATCTCAGTGGCGTAGAATTGTCATTCACAGACTGTCAGGCCCCAGATACATGCCAATGTGCATGTTCACTTCAATCCTTCTTTCCTGACGTTAATTTTTTTCTTCCCAGAATTCCCTCTTCATGGCCAATCATCCCCTTACTCTAAATCCCACCTCCTCACATCTCCTTAGGTACTACCCACTAAGGATTATTGATGTTTTAGCCTCTCCTTATTTGCTAGAACCACTAACATTTAAATATGTTAAAATAACTACCATCTTTTAATTATTTCCCTCATCCCCACTTTTTTACTCCAGACACCACCCTAACAATTTTTCTCCCTTGTGACATTTTTTTATTTCAAAAGATTGTTCTATAGTAGCAGTCTTAGCCCACTACAGAGGATATAATTCATTCCTCCTGGGAGTGGAGGTTAAAAATGCCTTCATGGATGAGGTCTTGAAGAATGGGTAAAAAGGTTGCAGGTGTCCATGGTAGGGAAGTGGGGTACGTATGGATGGAGCCCTACATGTTGGAGTTATGGAAGCACACCAAAACATAGCATGTCCAAGACTGTGGTTCCGCACCTCTATGGAATAAGATGAAGCTGTGTGTGTGTGTGTGTGTCAAAAGCAGGTTGAGTGATGATTGAAAAGGTAGATTAAGGCCAAGTTGGAAATGCTTTTTAGGTCAGATTTAGACTGGCATCACTGACCTAGAAAACACTGGTGGTCAGTAACATGGTTAGATTTGCATTTTAGAATAACTGCTCACCATGGATTGTCTCAAGGCAACTGAAATAAGACAATCTGGGTACAAATTCTGGCTATGACACTCTCTGCATGACCATGGTAATTTATTTAATGTCTCTGTGTCTCAGTTCTTATGTTTAACAGAAACATTACCTCAATTATTAAGAAAAGATAAAAAGTGTTTCAAGATGTTAGCACATAGCTTTGCAATAGTAAGAAACAATGTATGTTAGCTATTTTCTATTTCAATATTTATTCCAAATGTATATTACAGAAGGAGAATCACATCTTATTTTCTTGTATGTGAAGAAAGCTTGTTGAAGCACTACTTTTCATTCTCAGATGGGAGGAAAGCAAAATTTTTTTTTTTTAGTTTATATTTTGGTACATTTATTTCCCAAACAAAAATGGCTGCCAAATTTAGAAAGTTTATTTAAAATGGTCTGCCAAGATATAGTCTACACAGGGTACATAAAATTCCATTTGGGAGAAGAGACAGGATGGTATAATTGCTGACATAAAGGAAGATGTTCTCAAGGACAACCAAGGTGAATATCTGAGCACCAGACGAGAGAGTCATCCATCCCCTGAAATGGCTGAAACTGAGTTGTAATTAGAGACCCCAATAACTGCTCATGTGGAGAGTGTGCCCTTTCAGGAGCAACTGAAAACCATCATGTTTCTCAGGGGATATCTGTCTTATAACTGCACAAAATGCCAAACATAGAAGATAGTTTGTATGGGGAGAGAATAGTGCCTTCCTATATGTGTTCGAGCAAAGTTATACTATAACATGAACATAGTTTCAATGAAAATGTGAATTGGAAGTATATCCAGTACATTGTAAGATCATATTAGAACCAATTGTTAATATGGTATATGACACCCTAGATAGTGGATAGTGGATAATATGGTATAAAAACTCTTCATGACAAAATTAAAAATGATTATAATTTCTATTAGTTATCGGAATTGTATTGAATCACAAAAGCTCCAATATGAATGTCTTTACTATATCAAATAATATTTAACAATTGTTAAAGATTCCTGAGTGCAATTCAAGGTAGGATATCTCATTAATATATAAATTGAGTTCATCCATATAGTAAAGTATTGCTTAGTCAATTAGAACAAATGCATAACGGATACATTGAATGAGGTAGCTCTAACTGGCATCGAGCAAGTGAATGTAACTGTCTTCTTCCACTGTGCTCCAGTGAACACACATCTGCATCCCTGACAGATCACAAGGGAATTTCACTACTGTCACATATTAGCAAACAAGTGCATTTCAGGTACCAATAAGTCTTCAGACCTAGTATAAAGCTTTGATATTATCCAACTCAGAGCTTCTCCAGCTCAGCTCAGTCCTGCTTCAGCTGAGAATCCAAACTAGGGAGGATAAGTTTATCAAGTACCATTAGGTTCAAATGTGCTTGAGCAAATCCCTAGGGCCTTAGAAGAGAGAGAAATTTCTTTTTTTCTATGTATATTTATTACATATAATCAACAGGGACTCAGCTCTTTCTCCTAGTTTGTTCTTCATTCTCAGCATGTAATTTTCACCTCAATTTCAGAATGTCTGAAACAACTCAGATCATCAAATCCATATTACCCCTAGCATGAGGACAGAGGTGGAGTAACATCTGCTCCTTCTATTGTGCCCACTCCTCAGGAGTCACAGATGACTAATACTTGCATCCTATTGGCCACTACTTGATCACATAGCCTCTCTTAGCTGCAGGGAGACCAAGAAATATTGGGAGTAGAGGGGAAGCCATGTGCTTAGTTGAAAATTAAGTCATTTATCACTTAGAAAGGAGAGAATCAATTAGGGGGAACAGCTAGCATCATTGGACACAGGGCACAAAGTTGGCTTCTTCACCAGTTTCCACCATACTCTTCTCTCTACTTGTTCCCCACTCACCACACTGCCACTATTTCTTCTACATTATAGTGGGCAAAGAAAAAGAAACAAGAGGAAGAAAATGCCCAGTCACCTGACACAGTTGTATTCTGATGTTTTTACCCTACTGAGGTGAATGCCTACTGACTTTCCCTCTTCTTTTTCTCTGCTTTTGTGGATTCCACAGTGATCCCCACAGTAAGATTCTCTGGGGACTCCACAGTGATCCCCACAGTGAGATTCTCTGGGGATTCCACAATGATCCCCACGGTAAGATTCTCTGGGGACTCCACAGTGATTCCCACGGTAAGATTCTCTAGGGACTCCACAGTGATCCCCACAGTGAGATTCTCTGGGGATCCCACAATGATCCCCACAGTAAGATTCTCTGGGGATTCCACAGTGATCCCCACAGTGAGATTCTCTGGGGATTCCACAGTGATCCCCACAGCAAAATTCTCTGATTTCAGTGTGTTAGACTGTGAGTTGTCCCCTCCAGCTGACTGTGAACAACCCTGCTTCATTTCTGTATTTATGGCAATCTCTATCCATTGGGATCATATCCTGCAGATGATCTGTAAATTCCTTTACCACACTCTTTGCTGGCTCCTTTCTGTTTGGTTTCTGCCTTTCCCAGTGGACAGAGGTCATAGGCCAGGTCTTCAATGAATTTCATCGAGGTCACTTGCTTGCTCACTGGCTTAAGATGACCTGGTGACGTAGTCCCCTACCATATGGGATGGCTGTGAGTGGGAAGTAATAAGAATCCTCTAATAATCCCCCTCTCT
>PVKM010030388.1:0-17304 GCA_004027735.1 Carollia perspicillata
CAAACCAGAGCAGCCAAGGGTGGACTGTGCCCAGGCCAGTCCAACCCAAGAGCAGGAGCTTGGTCAGAACACAGATAGGGCTGAGATCCAGGAGGCCTTAGGCCTGAGTTCTCCTTAGAACAGCAAAGACAGTGCCCACCCTCTCACCCTGCCAATCTCTCTCCCTAAGGTGTGCTGATACCCTCAGAGACAGGGTCTGTTAGGCATCTTAAGAGTGGAGAGGATCCCAGCCACTTCTGACCACCTTATCCTCCCTAAGGAGGTCTCAGTCCCATGATGCAAGGAGCCACACTGCTGCTGTCCCAACCCTGGGGTGCTGGGAACGGAGGGTGCTGATTCAGCCCCCACCCACTCAGGTGTACGCCTGGCAGGCTCTCAGTGTCTTGCAGATTGTCGAGGGCCGCTGTCCTGGGTGGTGATGGACCTGCCACAGGAGAACTTGGAGGAGGACACCCCGGGAGCCAGCCTATGGCCCACCACCGTCACCCTGCTCACACTCTTCCTGCTCAGCCTCTTCTACAGTACGGCACTGACTGTGACCAGCATCCGGGGCCCACCTGGCAGCCGAGAGGGCCCCCAGTACTGAGCAGGAGCCAACCATGCCCAGGTGGGGAGGCAAAGAGACAAGGCAGTGGGCTCATGTGTTGAGGGGTTGGTGCTTGGCTCCCAGAAAGCATGTGTACTTCGATGTCTTGTCCTAGGGAGGTCGTCCCTCCCAGACACCAAGAACATGGACAAGCTGGGGATCAGCAGGCTCAGGGCATCTGCCTCCCACCAAGTATAGTCAGTCCAGGATTTGGTTCAGTCTCCTGTGAGCCAGCCCAAGCCTGGGGCTGGGGCACTGGCAAGGAGCCTGCCACATCAGGAACTCTCAAAACTGATTCTCCTGTGTTTGCAGGGAGGAACACAGAAGAGCCTTCTCAAGCCCAGCTGGATCCCAAGCTCAGCCCATTTTGGAAGCCAGCCACCCTTATCCATGCAGGCATCCTAGTGCAATAAACTTATACAAATGCAGATGTTTTCTGACTCTGAATGAAGGGAGGGGCAGGGAACTGTGAGGCTACCCAGAGAGGATACCAGCTTCAGGACCTAAGGCAGGTTCACAGTGGACATGGGGAAGATCCCCTTGCCTAAGCCACCATAGCAGGTCCTGCATAAGGCACAGGTCTACAAGAGCTGGTGTCACCAATGGCAGTATAAAACAAGACCTCTTACAAGAAATGGGCCCAACTCCCTGGTCCTGCTCAATGAGCCCTGGTCCTGCTCACTGAGCCCTGATCTTGATCCCTGAGCCCTGGTTCTGATCCCTGAGCCTTGGTTCTGATCCCTGAGCTCTGGTCCTGAACCCTGAGCCCTGAGCCCTGAGCCCTGGTTGTGAGCCCTGGCCCTGGTCCTGAGCACTGAGCCCTGGTCCTGCTCACTGAGCCCTGGTCCTGCTAATTAGGCCCCGGTAAGATCATGTAGACCTGGTCCTGGTCTGTGGGCACTGGTTTTGGTCTTCATCTCTGGTCCTTATCACTCAGCCAGGTCTTGGTCTTATTCCCACTTATCCTGCCTCTGAAATGCTCTCATCATTCTGCATCATCTCTTCTCAGCTCCTGAGTCCTGCTCCCTTGCCCTGGGTCCCTGACCCTCTCTAGCAAGTGACCCACCTGGAGGACAGGGAGCCTCCCAGGGGCCCTTGCCCCTCTTAGTCTGGGCACTGGTGAAGATGAAGTGATGAGCCAGCAACTGGCTTCATCCTTTCCAGTTTCCAGAGAGGTGTGTAGGTGCCAGGTTGACTTGGTAGAAAGAGAATCATCCCAGGCTCAGGTGGTGTGAGACAGACCCTTGTCTACGAGGGGTCTCCACATTCAGAGGTCCCCATGAGAAAAGAGTGCTTGGGCTCATGGGGTGGGAACATGATGGGGAGGCCGTGGTGTTTGTGTTCTCTTGTTTTTCTTTTTCTTCTCAAGGCTCCAGTGCCTGATCACCTGCTGAAACTTTCAAAATAACCCTATGGGGAACATGAGTCATTGTGAGCACTGCCTAGCCCAGGTGTCCCAGCCAGAGCCTGCTGTTCTGAGATCAGGCCCCCAAACCAAAAGTTGGCCAGATGGACCTGGGGCCTGGGCAATGGACCAGAGCCCAGAAGAGTGCTTCCAGGACAGTGAGCTCCCCACCAAGGCCTGAATACCCCAGCCCCACCACAGAAAGAAAGCCTAGCAGCCCAGGGTCAGCCAGGGACTTCCCAGGGTCACCTGAGGTCACCTTCGATTAACCAATGTCAGCCTAGATCAGCCAGGTAAACCAGGGTCAGGCCTCAGGGAGGCCATGTTCATCCATGTTAACCCAAGATCAGCCCAGGGTCAGTCAGGGTCATTGGAATCACACAGGTCAGCTCAGGGACAGCCAAGGGCATACAGGGGCAGCCAGATAGGTGCCTGCATGTGGGTGGACTGGCCAACCATGGAGACTCCAGGGTGTCACAACATCAGGCCCACTGGCTTTGGCCGTCATGTTTTGAAGGATCAGGATGGGTCCCATTATTTCTATTCCTTTCTCCTGTGTCAGCTGGGAACCTTCTGAAGGAAGCTGTCCCCTCATTCCTATCTGGGGATTGTGGGGCGTGATCTGGCCTCACAGAGGCCAAGCCCACCCGAGATTAGCAAAGGTCAGCCAGGGTCTGTCAGGGTCAGCCAAGGACCCACCAGAATCAGCTCCCCCTGCTCTGATGTCCACCCATCACTGGACATAGGGTTCTGGGCCTGAAGCTTCATGGGGCCCATAGCCATGACACAGCCAGGCCGGTTGGTATGCTGGCTCTGTAGGGCCTGTATCCAATTCCCCCTCCCTCTTGCTCCCCTAGTTCTGGGGCCCCTGGCAAGGGGCCAAGTGTGGGAATAGCCTCGGGACCCCAGCAGCCATCCTGTGGGCCCTGAGCCATGGCAGGCACCCCCACAGGGCTCATGGCAGAGCCCATACCCAGGGACACTGCTGTGGGGTCAGTGACAGAGACAGAGACAGGAAAAGAGAAAGACAGATGGGGGACAGACAGGGCAGCCAGAGACAGAGGCAGACATGGGGAGACGCAGAGCCAGAAAGGGAGAGAGAAACCCACAGAGGGAGACCCAGGGGTAATCAGATACAGACAGAAAGGGACAGAAAGGGAAGAAAGTGGGCTCAGGCATTGGGTCTGGGACACACACACACACACTCAGTCACACACACAGAACAGTTAGGCAGGCTCCCCATACACTCCACACATAGTGACCTCCGCACACTCAAGGTCACACACTTCACTCATGTCCAGAGATGAATAGACACACACTCAAACTCAACTATTTTGCACTCTCACTCCAACACTTATACCCACACTCTCACATTCATTCACATTCTCACACACTCACACATAACCTTACACTCACACAATCTCTCACACACTTTCACTCACACTCCCTCACATACTCATACTCCCTCTCATGCACAGTCCTCCCTTCAGCCCTTTGGGCTAAGGGAGACCCAGTGAGGCTCACTAGGCTGAGCTGCTCCCTAGGAGGTGAGAATGTCCAGGGCATAGGGGTCTACCAGCCCCATGGCTCACTGGCTGTGTGCCCCTGTCCTTCTGTGGGGTCCCACCTGTGAGGTAGACACACACCCTCTGCTTGGGGAAGGCCCCAGGCACAAATGGTGTGGGAGCACAGGGGCAGAGGCCAGTGGCACTTGGGAGCAATCCAGTGAATTCTGATTCAGAGCCCAGGGCCTGTATGTGGGGTGGGGGGAAGAGCAAGTTGGGTTGCAGCTGCGGCTCTGGGCCTGCCCCCAAGGGTTGCTGAGATAGCCACCATCCCTCTTCCCTATGCACTGTCACTGTGCTGGCTGAGGCAAGCCTTCAGGCCTCAGGAGAAACCCAACTCTACCTGGGCCCAGCTATGGAGCTGGGAAGTGGGGTCCTGCACCAGGAGAGTCAGGAGACCCTGGGACAAGGTCACTGGGATCCAAATCCTGGGGTTCAGGCCTGGGGTTGATACAGGGTCTCCCACAAGGGACTGACATCCAGGATCTGGCAGAGCAGGACAAGTAGCACAGCTTAACAGTGACAGACCTGGCCCGGTTGCCAGAGTGGTGGGGAGGCCCTGGCAGGGCCATAATTGGGTCCAGGCATCCATGGGGGACCCATGGGGTGTCTGGCCAAGACTCTTCCTGAGAGGTCAGTGAGAAACTGGGGGGAGCAGTCTGGGTAGAGGAGGACAAAATGGAGAGAGCAGAGAGGCAAGGAGGGCAACCAAGCCAGAGGGTGATTGAGCCCAAGCATGGGGTGTAACTTTGTGCTGACCCCATCCCATGGCTGCCTAGAGAAGAAGGGACAGATGGAGGTGGGGAGCATAAGGATGAAGGTCATCAGTCATGGAGGGCCAGGTTGGGTCCTATTTCTTTCATTCCTTCTTCACATGTTGACTGGGAACCTTCTGGAAGGAGAAGGCCCCTCATCACTGTCTGGTGATTGTGGAACATGGATCATTCCAGAAAGAGCAGAGGAGCCTACCCCTCCCTAGATTTACCAGTTTACAGAATAGCAAGTCAGCTTCCAAGAGTCTCAGGGACTTTGCAGCACAGGTTGTATGGCTCCATGCACATGCCCACCCACTTGCCCCCACAGATGTCCCTCAGCCACCACCACCTCCCCATGAGGCCTTCCTTGGCTCCCTTCATGAGGCCACTGCTTCAGGCCTCCTCCAGAGATGGCTGCTCTCAGACCCCCACCCAGTGGTTGGACAGTGACACCAGGTCTGCCAGTGACACCTGCAGCATTCCACAAACACTGTCCCCAGTCCCATGCTCAGCAGGCACCCCACCTCTCATACTCTTAGTGGTCACTGTGTCCACCCTCCATGGCAAATGGACTCCCAGGGACCAGAGCAGGTCTCACTACCATGCCTCCTGTTGCCCAGCCAGGGTCCCAGGGGCTGTGTCCTAGCTGGCCAAGGGCATGGCGAGACCATGGCTCTTTGCGGCCCAGTCCCAGCCCCAGCCAAGAAGGTTCAAGTTCTCATCTGCTATGGGACCTGCCCAGAGGGCTGCTGGGGGCCTCCCAGGTCAGTCCATCCTGGGGTGCTCAGTGATGAGCCAGGACCATGATGGGCTGGGAGTTGCACTGTTGGGGTCTCTGGGGCCCAAGCCAGGCCCTGACACAGGGCCCACTCCCCAACCCCCAGCCACCCTCCCCCAGGCAGGTGTGAGGAGGCTCCTCTCAGTTTCTCCCCAAATGACTCATTTGGGGCAAACTTGGCCTTGGACAGCACATGCAAATGGCTGTTTGTTCCACACTAAAAAAACATGTTTCTCACCCTCTGAGGTTCTTTCCCAAAATAGCTTGCCCCAGTTCCCCACCTGCAGCCCAGCCACTGCCCCCTCAAACAATATGGCCAACCTGGCCCTGCTCAGATTCGGGGGACCTCCCCCCTCCCCCAGGACAGAGTCCACTGAGCCCACCAGGCCCATTTTGATCAGTGACATGGTGACCACCCTACAAACGGTGGTAACGTCAGTGAGTTAAAGTGGTCCTCAGCTTGCTTCCATCCCTGTAACCCAAGCCCACAGTCCCTGTCACTGGTCTGGTCTGGGAAGCAGGGGAGAGGCTTGTAGGGAACCATCCCTGGTATCCTGCTGGTCCTCACTTTGCAGGTGAGAACAGCTAGGCTCTGCAGAGCCAGGGAGCTGTCCTGAGGTCATGTGAGGATGGGCACTGTGGGCCCACCTGGGGTCATAGCACAAGAGCACTCATCAGCTTGTCACCTCCCTGGCCCTGCCTGGACCTGTCCTGTCCTAATCCTGCCCAGGCCCTGGCCACATTCCATCTCCATTTGAGCCTCCAGCCCCATCTCTCCCTCAGACACTCTCCTCATCCCTTACCTTGCCATCATGTCTCTCCCTGTCTCTCTGTATCTCCCTACCTCTCTGTGTCTCTCTTTGTCTCTGTCCTTGTCATCTCTCGTTTATCTCTTTCTGTCTGCCTCAGTCTCTCCACGTCTGTTGGACTCTGCCTCTGTCTCTTTCTCTCTCTGTCACTATCTCTGTCTCTCTCTGATCTCTCCATCTCAGCATGTCTCTGTCTGTTTCTGTGTCTCCTGTCTCTGTTTCTGTTCTGTTTCTCCTTCTCTCTCTCCCCTTTTCTCTATCTCTCTGTCTGTCTCTCTGTGTCTCTTTGTCTCTCTGCCTCTCTCTGACTCCCTGTGTATCTCTGTCTCTCTTCATCTGTCTCTCTACCTTTTCTTCTGTCCACCTCTCTCTTTCTCTCCCTCTGTCTCTGTCTCTCCCTCTCTGTCTTTTTGTCTGTCTCTCTGTGACTCACTCTGTCTCTCTCTCCTGTGTCCATCTGTCTCTCCCCATTGTTTTCCCCTAGTCTCACACTGGTAAATCTAGGAAAAGCCAGGCTCTTCTGCTCTTTCCAGAATGACCTGTGTTCCACAATCACCAGATGGTGATGAGGGGACTGCTCCCTCTAGAAACTTCCCAACTGACCCACAAGGTAAGAATAAAAGGAATGTGGCCCCTCCTGACCCTTCAGAATGTGATGGCCGATGTCAGTGGGCCTGATGTTGTGACACCCTGGAGTCTCCTGAACTGTCTGGGCCACCCACATGTGGGCGCCTCTTAGGGCTCCCACATGGGCAAGTCTGGGCACCAATATCAGGCAGTAATGGCCAGTGGCCACCCACACCCACCTGCAGCTCCATGAGTTTCACAGAGAGAGCCAGGCTTCACCCCATAGCACCAAGGGTCTGAGAAATGGGGCTGCCCCAGGACCCACCACCCACCTCCAGGACTGCAGGACAGGGCAGAGGAGCAGGGTGAACTCCCCAGGGTATTCACCAAGGACAAAGGGCACAGAACAGGGGGCGCAGGGACCAGGTCTTGATGCCAAGGTGGTGGGGGAACCCAAGAGGGTCTCTGTGACACTAAGGCCTATGGGCCATCACTTAAAGTGATCAAGATGGCATAGCTGCCCTCAGGTCCTCCTGGCCTCCAGAGATGCACATGCAGAGCCACAGGTGAGGTCTGGGGTATCCGAAATCGCTGGGGAAGATGGGTGGACACACTGGGCACACCCCACCCAGGCCCCACACCCACACCCACACGCCCACTTCAGCAAGTGTTTTCAGATGAGCCTTCCAATGTGCGGGAGTAATGTGGAGGAGGCCCAGCAGGACACAGACACAGGAGTGGGGGAGGCAAACAGAGAGTTAGATGCCCACCCCACCTCTACCCCAGGCTTCTGGGCTCAGTCAGAGCAAAGCCTATGCTCCCCCTAAGAGGTGCCCACCTGGTTCTGTCTCCACTCCTTACTGCTCCTCCTACCCCACCCAGGCTGCTCTCTCACCTCCTCACTGACCCCTCTAGAAGAGCCTTGGCCAGACCCTCCACTGTCCCCCAAGGACATCTTGCCCCATACACAGCCCTGCCAGGGCCCTCCCACCACTCTGGAAGCCCGGCCATGTCTGTCACTGTCAGGCTGTGCTACTTGTCCTGCTCGGTGATTGTCCCCTGGGCATTGTCCCTAGGAGCACTAGGCCTTAGCTTCCAGCTGTCACACTCTGGAGACCCTGCTTCAGCCCCAGGTCAAGCCCCAGGACCAGAGTCTAAATGACCTCGTCACTGCCTCTCTTGGTGGTCTTCTCAGCAACCCCAGGGCCAGGTCCCCAGCTGCAAGTGGGTCATGACCTGCTCTGCCCCTTTCTGGGGCTCTGAGTCAGACCCCGGGCTCTGATTCAAAACTCAGTGGACTGCTCCCAAGTGCCACTGGCCTCTGCCCCTGTGCTCCCACACCATTTGTGCCTGGGGCCTTCCCCAAGCAGAGGGTGTGTGTCTACCTCACAGGTGGGACCCCACAGAAAGACAGGGGCACACAGCCAGTGAGCCATGGGGCTGGTAGACCCCTATGCCCTGGACATTCTCACCTCCTAGGGAGCAGCTCAGCCTAGTGAGCCTCACTGGGTCTCCCTTAGCCCAAAGGGAGAAGTGTGCACGAGAGGGACTATGTGTGTGAGAGAGTGTGAATGAGAGTGTGACTGTGTGAAAGTGTGTGACTGTGAGAGTTTAGGGTGGTGTGATTATGTGAGGCACTGTGTGATTATGAGTGACTCAGAGTGAGAGTCAACTGTGTGAATGAGTGAGGCCTGTGGGAGTGAACATGTGTCTGGGTTCCTATGTTCATCTGTGTGAGTGTGTCAGTGTGTTCTGAGCATGTAGGGAGGGGTGAGTGTGAGTTAAGGTGTCTTGTATGGCTGTACTTTTATTGTTTAAGTGTATAGTAGGGTGTAGTGTTGCATTGTGTGTTTTCCAAGTGTGTTTTTCTACATGCCCGCATGACTGTGGGTGTGAATGTATTCACCTGGGTGGTGTGGGTTTCTATGGCTGTGTTGTGAGTGGGGAAATGGGTCAGTGTTCCTATCTGGGCCTCTGTCCCTGTCCAGGTTTGGGTCATCTACCCTGAGGGCCTGGCTGTCCCTGAGGTGACTCATGGAGCCCTCATCCCATCTCCTCCTCACAACACAGCCCTGCCCCCAGTGGCTCCTCAGCACCCACATATCCCTGTCCCTGGTGGGGAACTCTGCATGGAGTTGGAAGTCTGAGGGCTCTGCCCAAAACAATGGGTGCTGGCCAACTTTGCCCACACTAAGAACCCTGCACAGGCATCAGTCAGTTAACATGCACATGTGTGCACACTACATGCGCATGTGCACCATGTAAATACATGCGAACACGTGAAGACATTGGTACTCCCACTTACGTGTGTGTACATGCACCAACAGGTACGTGCGTGCTTGGGCAAGCACACACACCCACATGCACATGCAGACCCATGTACATGCAGACCCATGTACACACATACATGCACACATAGGCCCTGGAGTGGGGCTGCAAACCACACCTATCCCAGGGACACGCTCCCACCCATCACCCACCATGTGCTTAATCATGAATGTGCACTGGTGCCAGCTGTGCTGGGGGCACAGGCCACATCCTCCCATGGTCCTTTCACTGCCCAGGTGTAGGGGGTTACCACGAGCAGAGAACCAGGAGGGCCTGAACAATGGATGGTGGTCTTTTCCTAGGGGTTTATGACAGCCAGACCTGAAAGGGTGATGGGCTAGCTGGGTCTCCTAGGAGCCCCACTGTACACCTGCACACACACTACAACATCTATGTACACAACTACACACCACACACCTACACACTGCACATACCATTATACACATCTACACATACCCACACACACTACATACCTGTACACCACACATTTACACACAGCATTGCAACCATATGTAAATACTACATACACCTACACACATCTGTACACATTTCTACACACCATATACATCACAGACACTTATACACACACCTACACACCACACACACCTGTGCACCCATCTTTATATACATTACACATGCCTACACACACTTGTATGCCCACCTGTCACACCCCTACACACCACACATATACATGCATCACAAATTACACATACCCCACACCCTATATTCATATACACATACACATATATGAATGTATATGTGCATTCATACACACACTACACACACCTAC
This sequence comes from Carollia perspicillata, assembly GCA_004027735.1. Taxonomy (NCBI): domain Eukaryota; kingdom Metazoa; phylum Chordata; class Mammalia; order Chiroptera; family Phyllostomidae; genus Carollia; species Carollia perspicillata. The sequence goes on from PVKM010030388.1 coordinate 9,584, forward strand.
ATGCACACACACGGGCCACCATAAACCTGCACACATTACACACACATAATCATTTACCTATACACACCTACACACTACATACACCTGTACACACATCTGTACACTCGTATGCACAGTACAGATACCTACACACTACATACCTGCCCACATCACACACTTCATATACCTATATACACATATATGCACTACATCTACATACTATACACATCACACTACACAGACCTATACACATGTATGCACACTCATATGCTCATTACACACACCTACACACTATTCACCTATACATATCACACACTACTCACATTGTACACCCACCACACTCTCATATGTGTGAACACATCTGTGAACACAGATACACACACTTTGGCCATGCTCACTCCATGGGTCTTCTGCACACTGGTATGCTCACCTGTGTGCTTGCACTCACACACACGTGGGGTATATGCTGACTATGCTCTCTGATTGCAGCTAGAGAAGGCTGGCTCAGTGCTCAGAGCTGAGAGCAGTTGTGAGGCCACAATGACAGGACTGCGTGGCCCCTAGGAGCATGCATGCCAGTCAGCTCCTGTGACCTGGGCAGTCAGCGCTGGGTCTGCAGCTTGTGTGCACATGTGTTTGTGTGTTGTTAGTACACACACATGAATGTGTGACTGTGGAGCAAATCCCTGCTCATCACTCAGCCCACTTTCCATTTGTCCCATCCGTGCGGGGACTGTGGTTCTGGAAAGTTCTGTCTGGCAGAGCCCTGGATTGCAATCAGAATGAATGCCTCAGTTGTCCAGGGTCTCCCCACAAGGCCATGATCCATGGTGGGAGTTGCACAGCTGAGGCCCAGGACCCTCACTGCCCATAGGGGAGGGTGGGTGCATAGCTCCCCTCCCCCAACACCCAGTCTGAAAAACATGTCCCTGGGACAGCTCATTCCCCACCCCCCACATACTCACAAAGGCACAAACACATACTTGCAAATATTTCTAAAAACACCCAGGACAGGAACCGCAGAGCAGGTGGAGGCCTGGGCGGAAAGTCCCACACACCCCTGAGACCAGAGCAGCTGACCCAGAACCCATGAGCATTTGCATTGGTGGGGGATGCTGAGGCCAGCTGTTTGGGAGAATTCCTGACAGCCCTCCCTCTGCTGTGCCCCCAGGTGGCTAGGCCTGTGCTTTGGCCAGGCCTAGAGTGACCAGGCCCCCAAAGGACTCCTGTGGGGCCTCTTGGGTGGAGTGGGGAGGCCCAGTTGCCATGGGCAGGGTCTCCCAGCACCCTGGGCAGTGTGATTTGCAGGCCACCAGGGGTCAAAGCCATGCCCAGAACAGGAGATGCCTGCTCCACTGCCACCCTGCACACCTCCAGTGCAGCACTCCAGGGGCTCCCTGCCCCAGCCCACCCCAGCTCCAAATGTCCATGTTGAAGCCAAACCTTCCCCTTGTCCCAAGTGGGCTATGGAGGTCCCTATGAGAGTCCACCCTGAACCCTGAGACCCTGAAGACCAGCAAGGGCATGGTGGCCATGACACTGACCACTCTGGGGGTGTCCCCATCTGGGGATGTGGTGCAGAGATACACTGGCCAGGCCTGCTATCCCTACCCCAGCTTCCCAGAAGCAGGATCAGTGCCTGCCAACCTCTCCAGCCAGAACCCAGCCCTTCAGGGACAGCTCTTAAATTTGAGGAAGGTGTGTCTGGAGGACCCTGAGGGTATGGTCTGGGTGACAGGGGTCAGTGCAGTGGCCCCTCTTTACACACACAGTCTCCCACACGTGGTCATGCAGACCCATAGTCACATGGAGACATGAATGGACACACACAGAGACACACTTACACCAAGACAGAGAGACAGACATACACAGAGACACACTGAGACAAACACAGAGACACAGAGAGATATGGAGACCCAGAGAATTAGAGACACACAGACACAAATATACACAGAAATGTAAACACCCCCAGACATTCAGACATACTACTGAGCAAACACATACACAGGCATTGCAATACAGGTGTGCCCACAGACCCAATGGGTTCAAACATACATATAGGCACATGAGGCCTCTCAGGTAAACATGTGTTTACACTGACAAACATAGATACACAGACATTCCCAGACACACACACTCTCAGAGGCTAACACTGGATATAGCCATGTGGACACTGTGCACACACACATACACACTCAGGGACCCACCACATCCAGACACTCACATGGAGCTATAAGCACACATTCCACCACACTCATGAGCTTCAGGGGTTCACGTAGGACACATGGGTTCCCACAGTTCACAGCCTTCACAGCTCACATGGGCTCACAGGGCACACATGGTTCACATGGCACACATGGGCTCACATGACACACACAGGCTCACATGGCACACACAGGCTCACATGGCACGTGCGCACAGGCGTGTGTATGGCACACACAGCACACATGGGCTCACATGGCACAAAGCTCACACATTCTCTCCCAGACATATTCACTCAGAGGCACATGGCAGGTGGGGCCACGTGGCCCAGTGGGGATTTCTTTCTGAGCAACAACAGAGACCTCTGCTAGCCAGAGACCAATAGCCCTGTCCTCAGGCATCCCCTTGGGGCCAGTGCTTCAGAAGCCTTGGGGACCCTGGCTCAGCACAGAGGTGCACATCAGGACAGGACACACCTCAGACTGAGGCTAGGACTGGGGTCTCAGACACACAGGGAGCACAAACCCCACACCCAGAGACCCTCAGTCACCCATGCACTCACCCAACATGGGACACAGGCTAGCACATGTGGTTACAGGGCAGGAGGGCAGCACATGGCTCAGGCAGTGAACTCACACCCATGCCCAGACACACTCACTCCCCAACACACTCATTCACACACACACCACAGGAAGCTGGCTGGCAGCCCCCTCTGGGACCCCATCCTGCCCCATTAGGCAAAGCACTCAGGGCCCACAGTCCAGCTGCCTGGGTCTGTCCCCTTTCAATGGACCCACTCTGAACCACTGAGGATGGTTCCAGAACCTAGGCTGGCCACAACCTCCAGTGCTCTGGGGGTGAAGCCTGGCCACCCCAGCCATCTGGGTCCCTGACTCCCCACACCAACTGTGGAGGGGTCCTTGGAGCAGGGTTCATGCATGGAGCTGTGAGGGCCCAGCTGCAGGTGGCAGTGCCCACATGCTCCCCACTGCCACCATTGCCCTCCTGCTGAGCCTATTGGCCAGCCCGGGTACCTGCCCCAGGAGCCTCCTAGTCATAGCCAATGCCCTTCCCAAGCCCCTGCACCTGGCCTTGCTGCCATGGCAAGGGCCATCTGGTCCCACTGGGGCCTCCACACAGCAGAGGGTGAGCTGCCCCACACTCCCAGGGGCTCAGGGTGCCTTTGGGTGAAGAGCCCATGGAGGGCTGGCTCAGCCTGGGGGTGTGCACAGGTGCTCTGATGGCTCTTGGGCTGTGCTTCTTGGATTCTGTCAGAACGTGACATTTCACAATAAAAACATTTTTTAAAATTTTTATTTAAGAGAAAACTCTGGGCAGAGCAGGAGCATTCAGGGGCAGTCATGTGGGTGCCCTCAGTGAGTCTGGTACAAAGACAAGGGGAGAGTAAGGGGCTCTGGGGGCTGGGAGGGACCCACGGAGGGGAGAACAGGCTGGTGAGTGGGAGGCCTGGGGTGGCAGAGCCCCATTCCACCACCTGGGAGCCCAAGGCCTCACACCCAGGCCTCTGAGGGCTTGAGGTCCCTGTGGGCTGACTGCACAGCCCTCCCTCCGGGCCTCACCTAACACCCCCTGGCAGAGGCCCCACTCTCTATTGCCACTCTCTTCAGTCCTCCCCCAACCCTTCCAGTTCCAGAGGGGGTCATGGCTGGGAAGGAGGTTCTGGTCACTGTGGGGGATGCTCCCCTCCTGGAACCTCTGTCCAGCCCTCAGGACCAGCCCATGCCCACAATACAGTCCAGACTGGGGTAGGGTCAGGAGGCCAGGAAGACTAGCTGGAGGAGGGACCACGGTCCTGCAACTCACCTGGGTCCCCAGCTGGCCTCACCCAGCTCCCCCCTCATGGTTAGGGTGACAGTGTTGCTGTGTATTTAATTTCCAGTACTGCTTTCGCACACTTGACACCAGGCTTATGTCACAAACATGTGGACTTGGTTATGACTGTTTGCTGTAGTGAAGGCAATGAGCCCCCTGGGGGTCAGGGCTGGAGGACCTGGGAGGGTCCCCATTGGGAAGAAGACACTGGGCACAGAGGGGTCACCCTATCCTTCTGCACATGCCACAGGTTACCTTGTAAATATAATATGACACAGTGGGCAAGAGTGTTGTGTGTCCAACAGGATCTCAGGAATAGCGCCCCAGCCCACCACACACTCAACACCTGCAACACTCCCAGAGGCCGTGAGGAGTGGGATGGGGAGGGTCAGGGAGCAGAAGAGAGGTAGGGTAGGGTTGGGGGGAAGGGGATGCAGAGGGACCAGAGGACAGGAAATGGGGAAGGCCAGGGGGGACAGACAGGAGGGGTTGTGGGGAGGGCAGGGGAGGAGACAGAGGCAGGAGGCACCAAGCAAGTAGTCTCAGAGAAGTGGGGAGTCCTGAGGAGAAGGGTCAGAGGTGCCCCAACTCTGAGCCTCTGCTCCCTGATGGCCTCTCCCACCCCCAGCCTCTCCCCAGACCTGGTCATCTGCCTTTAGGATTCAGTGGAGTGCCCTGGTTCTAACGTGGCATGCAGGTCTTCCCAGGAGGACATGCAAACACCCCCACATGCAGAGCCCGGACCCGTGGGTGATGCACCTCAGGACCAACAGTCACCCCTCGCCCATGAGGAGCCTGTGGCCCTGCTGCCCCAGGGAACCCACCCGTGTGCAGTGATCTTGCCAAATAAAATAGGCAATTTTAAGATTTTTTTAAGCCCAGTATTTTCAGAGGTTTCCACCACGACAGTGGTTCAGGGGATCGGCTCTGCTTTGCTGATGAAACAAAATCCCCAGGTTGCTTTTCCATTTGTGTTTTATGCTGAGGTTGCTGTGACCCCCTCTGCAGAGGAGGTGTCCTGTGGGTCAGGATGCAGCTGACACTGTGCTAACGAGCAACCCAGCAGTCACAGAGCTTCAGGGCTCTGTCATTATCTAGGGGCAGAATGAGGCAGGAAAGGGCACGGCCAGGGACAAATACAGACTGGGGCCACCTGAAAAGTCCCATGGATTTAGAACATGCACCAGGGCCCTGAACAGGCAGCTCAGTTTGTTGGAGCATCACCCAAGACAACAAAAGGCTGTGCTCTCTACGATCAGTCAGGCCCAGCTGGCACACATGAGAGACAATGAATCAACATTTCTCTCTCCCTCTCTCCCTCCATCTGTTCCTCTTTTTGAAATCAATAAACATATATTCAGTTGGCGATCAATTTTTAAAAAATACTTTGAACATGTACCTGGGCAGCTGTACAAACACACACAGACCACTGACACAGGGCCACACATGTGAGAAGGTGGAACAGCATGAGATTTGACCACTGGGATGGGAGGGGATCCCACAGACTCTGGACTTGGAATGTGAGCCTCTGAGACCAAAGACCCTGGACCCTGCCAGGCTCCCAAAACCTGAACTTACCTTGGAGTCCTGAGTGGGCTCCAGGCCCAGGCTTGCTCCCTTGGCAAGGACCAGGCACCCTCTTCCTGCCCCACTGAGAGCCCTCAACTCAGAGATACCCAAGACAGGACAGGTGACCAGGAATATGGTCCCCTCAGGCTGTCTCCCAAGCACCAACCCAGTGTCCAGGGGCTTCCAAGTACTTCCCTCAGGGTGGATGCTCACCCCAGGCACAGCCAGTTCAGCTCCAGTGGCTGTCCTATTGTGGTGAGCTCAGCCTGGCAAGGACGGGGTCAAGGTAAACCTGAGACCAGGGTCAGGTGACCTGACATAGGATTCAAGTGGCGTGGGGCTGGCCTCCCTGCAGGCGGCCCCTCTGGCCTGGTCCTGGGCACAACACCAAGCACTGCAGCTCTAAACTGGACACCAGCCCACCATACACACTTGGAGCCCTGCTGCCCCATGTGGCCATCAGCAGCATTGCAGCCTGTGGTCAGGAGCATGCTCTGTTACCTCTGACTGGGGCAGATGGGGAAGGGGAGAGAGCAGAGGGCAGTGGGGAGGACAAAAGGCAGAGGATGAAGGACAGAGGGTGGAGGGCAGAGGGGCAGTGCAGGGGCCATGGCCAGCACCCCCTGGGAGGAAGAGTCTGGGTTCAGCCTGGAACCCAGGGCTGGGCAGAGTCAGTGGGCACTTCTGGATTCCATCCTCACTACAAGCCCTTGCAAGGAAGGTGGCTTCTGGGATCCATACAGGGAGGGTCACACCAAGTACCAGGAACACCAGAGACTCCAGGCACCAGCATTTTTCACTGCCTCCACTACGGGGTTTCTTCTGTCCTGATGGCTCCAGGTCCAGCTTTACCTGAGGTTTGAGGCCTGATGGTGGGCGCTCTTCTCCCTGGTCAGGTGGCATGCTATCTTTGTCGCTACACTTTGAGGGAACACTTCTCAAGCCCTGTCCTCATGCCCAGCAGAGTGGCATGCCAGGACCCACTCAGTCTTCCCATCCTGGGTTCAGTTTCAGCTGGTCTAGGCAGGTAGTCATGCTCTGTGTCCTAGAGGAAGACATTTGACCACAGGTGTGAGGCCACCACCCCTGGGGGATCAGCCCACAGAGCAGATTCAAGAGCCCCCTGGTGGCTACCATGTGCCATTGCAGTTCTGCCATTCCTCAGTCACCTGACCCCTCCCCAGAGCTGCTCCCAGGCTGGGGCTTTCAGCCATGAGAGGCAACCTGAAAATGCCTGCACAGAGGGCGGTGATCTGAGCAACAGAGTCCAGGAACAATACAAACCATTGTGGAACGAAAAGAAGAACCCACCGCGAGCAAGGACCAGTGTCAGGAGGCTCTCCGGACTGACACTCTGGAAGAGCCACTTGTTAGAATCATCAGATGTGGGGTGTGCAGGGCAGGCAATTAATTTTATTAACTAAAGTGTTCGAGGAGGACAAGGAAATAAGACATTTTAAAATGAATCAAAAGTTTTGAGAACTTTTTGGAAAACGTGCCATTGGCTTTGGAGTCAAGAATGATGAGACAGGCCGCCCACGGGATACAGCTGGAGGGACACAGTCCCTGAGAAGGACAAGAAGTTGAAGATGAGCCCAGATGCCGCACAAGGGGTCAGAAACAGAGCGAGCATGACAGCTGGACCTTAAGTGGCCTGCACAGTAGAGCAAGAAAATACTGAATGCCACATGAGGACGTTCCTTCTAAAAGAAGAAAGAGAGGGGTGGGGAGAGGCAGTGGCTAGGGATGTTCCAATGGTGATGAAACCCTCTCTTCCTACTCAAAATCCCACCAGTCCCAAGCAGGGGGACACTTCCATGGGTGCAGGCAGCACACGCTGCGCCACCTCCTGGCGGCTCAATCAGGGGCCTGCTGCCCTGTCCTGGAGGCGGAGAGTCCCAGAGCAGGGGCAGGGCTGGGTCCTCAGAGGCCTCTCTCTTGGGTCTGCAAATGAGCACCTCCTCCCTGTGTCCCCATGAGGTCGTCCCTCTTCATAGTGTGTCCTCATCTGTTCTTCCTATGTGGGCATCACTCATTAGGGATTAGGGATCATCTAGTGAACTCGTTTTACCTTAAACACCTCTTTACAGCCCCATCTACACATACAGCCACATTTTTAATTCCTGAAGTTGGAACCT
>PVKM010030389.1:0-17304 GCA_004027735.1 Carollia perspicillata
CCAACCATGTACGTCCTCAGAACAAAGGACTCTGGCCCTTTCTGTTGGTTCATGGTTTTCTTGCCACAGGGTGGTTGGGGGGTGCCCTGGCAACTCAGCCCCTGGCCAGTGGGGACGGGCTGGCCACCCTTTTTTGGCTACCCAGCCTCTGGCTACCTGGGTGCTGACCCCCTGGCCAGAGGGGCCACCCTTGCTCTAGCCACCCTTGCTTTTGCTCTCCCACTTACTAACAAACGACATGCTAATAGGCTCGCTGACCTGTGATGTTCTACTGCATCGGCGAGAAAACCAGGGTCTCTCCGGCAATAGTAACTGGCCAACTATGAGTGAGTCAGATATTCGCAAAGAGCCCGAGTGGGTGGATGGGCAGTGGCATGGACAGCGGAAAGGCTGCTGTAAGTGAGAAGAAAATGAACACAACAACAGGCAAATCCAGCCACTGGAGAGATGACAGCACCAGCGAAGAAATAAAGCCTGACAGGACAGCGTACCCTGTAATCCGAATGACTGTGTCCTCCCCAGTGCCTCATGTCGCAGTCTTCCCCCACACCCTGCCCCGTGGTGGCATTAGAAGGTAGGGTCTTTGGGAGGTGCTAGGTCATGAGGGCGAGGGTCCCACGAGTGGGATTAGTGTTCTTATCGAAGAGATCCCACGAAGCTCCCTAGCTCCCGTGCGAGCACAGGGAGAAGGGGACGGTGTGAAGCGAGAAGAGGGCCCTCGCCAGAACACGACCAGGCCAGTCCCTGGATCCTGGACTTCCCAGCCTTCGGAGCTGTGAGAAATAAGTTTTGGTTGTTTGTAAGCTCCCCAGTCTGTGGCATTTTGTCACGCCACAGCCTGAACAGTAGAGGAGACTCTCTGCTGAAGAGCTAGGGTTTTAAAAAGGGAGTCAGCTGAAAGTCAGGAGCGCACAGCTGACAGGGAGCTGAGCGCGAGCCTGACTCATCGCTGAGCCAGGGAGCCGCTCCTGCAGGCTTGGGGACAATGAGCTCTCGACTGGGGTGGGTGAGGATCTGGACCAGGAGGCGCCTCTTCAAAAGTGGCGAAGCCACTTGGTACAGAATCTTAGTGAGAAGCAATAACGACCCTAGAAACGAATACTGACATTTCCTCTGTGGCTGGCCGAAATAAGGCAGGCCTGCCAGGGCCCTCGCCTGTCCATGAGTAGACATGCAGCGGGGTGGTGGCAGCCTGGCAGGCGGCAAGGACAAACCTGATTCTCTCTGCCTTCCGTCGTTCTACCCGAAGGCATAATTGGAGCTCACTGGAGATCATCGCCCTGGTCAGGACAGGGACACCCTTCGAAACGTAGGTGTTTTCAGATGGCAAGAGCGGACGATCCTCTTTTCTTTTCAATGTCACCTTTCCTCCCTGTGCGAACCAAATGCGACAGTGTCTGAGGCACCGTCGATTTGCCCCCAGGAAAACTGCAGAATATCCCCTCTGTATATGCTCCAGGGTTGGGGAAGACCATGAATATGAAAGGCCATACTCTCCTTAAAGCACACGATCACATGTCGTCACCCATTCTCTCTGCCAGGAAAGGGCATGCTTGGGAAAACTCACATGGCTCAATGGTCTGCTTAGTCCCTTTGCACAAGTATTGAATGTGTTTCCCCAGTCCCATGTGCAAAAGTCACAACAGTTGCACATAAGTGTTTAGCTTGTTTTCTTGATGTGAAAAGAGCCTTGCTGAGAGGAGTCAGGATGGGGAGTAAAAGGGTGGGTGAGAGATACCTTGGGTCCCACCGTCCAAAAGTCCACAGTAAAATATGCTCTGCTCATTCCCACCCCAGTTGCCCACAGTCTTGCACAGATTTGAATCTCCCTCACAGCTCTTGAAAATCATTGGCTTTTAGTTTCTTTCGGTTCTCGTCTCAGCGCTCAATCCACTGAGTCACAGTAGCCAGGGCCAGTTTTTAGTTTCTTTTTGAAACTAAAGGCATAGAGTCAACAGAACATGGCAACTACCTGACCAAAAAAAGAAAAATCTCATAATTATAGAGAGATTTTTTCATAAGAAAAGCAGCAAAACATTTAAGGATATGCCCGAAGAAGTCGCTAGATATTTTCTATAATAAAGAATGAAATTTTTTTTATTCTGTCTAGGTGCATAATATGCCCAGGAGGTGGCAAAGATGCTATTGAACAGCGAGAAGGAACATTGCAAAGACTTTTCCAGAGTCATGCTGTTTTATGGATTATGTTCTTAGATGAAGATAAATCTGACAATTGGAATAGTGTTTTCTCAGATCTAATTTAAAAAGTGTTAGCTCCAGGAAATCTCTAACGTGTTCCTTTGTTTGTAATTACTTTGAGCATTTGTTTTCTGTTATCTGTGATGGATTATGGGCTGAGGGAGTGACCAGCCTTCGCTCAAATAGGCATCTGTTGGGTAAATCGATTTGTGGTTTTAAAAAGTTATCAGAGGTGAGAAGGGTAAATTGAAGCTTTCAGAGTCACGAAAAATTACAAAAGAAGCTCATTTTTATAAATGGTATTTTCTTATATAACCCCCTGGAAGACGCCCAGTTCTCACTTCTATGAGCTCTTATGAGTCAATTTGTCATTTGATATTTTGTAGAGTTTGCACTAAATTGGAAGAAGTGAATTCTCCTACTGAACTTCAATGATAAACTAAAGTCACTTGATTTTATACTTTAGTTCCTTGAGGGAAGCTATTTAATCTCTTTCCTCTCCTTGCTTAACCCACTCCCAAGTTTCTTCCATGTACAAAGTGCCCAACAAGTATTTGTAAAATTATACTGCATTTTGAAATATTTTTCCTTCTTTTGGATATGGAACTAAAAAAATATGAAGTCAAAGAGTCCTGCCAGTACCCCCTCCATCAACCTCCGACCCACTTTTCTCTCCTCTTCTCCCCTCCTGTTCCTCTTCTTTCTATTCTAGTTCCTCCCTCCTCTTCTCACCCTCCCCTTCCTTCCCTTTCCCCTCTTTCATAGAAATTCCAGCCAAGAAATCTAGACTCACAAGGAATGAAATCCAGCAGAAAAACAAGCTGCCCCTTTATCACTGGGTGGGCAAGGAGTCGATAATCCCAATGCAAGGCAGAGTTGTAGAACAAGGTTTGAGTAAGGAAGTCTGAGGAAAGCTTCCTCCTTCCCCGTCCCTGTGTCTAAGATGATCAGGGAGTCCACTTTGCATCCAAAACACATCAAGAAGGATACATGAGATGTTCTTCCTGCCAGGCAGCAGGCCCCCTCAGGGTCCTCAGTCGGAAGTGCAGAACCAGCCATGTGGACACAGGAAATAGCAGTAGAGCCACTCGCATGGGCCTGTTCTTCCACACACAGCCATTCTAAAGGAGCCCAGGGAGAGTCTCATGTTCTCTCCAACCAGGAAACCATTGGTTCTACTTTGGCCCGGAGCTGGTTGGAGGACTGGGGATGGGCGAGAGGCAAGTGCCTGCTTCCCTCGGGGACAGAGATGGGAAGTGGGAAGCAAGGACAAAAGGCGCCCACACAAGGAGGCATAGACACAGAATTGGAAAGTGAGTTTGGGATTCTATTTGATCTCTGTTGTCCAGAGGACACCAGGCCACAGAGCTGGGGATTTTGCCCTGGGCACAATTCACTCCGTGAATTGTCACCACAGCACTTCCGCTTGACCCCCACGTAGCTTCCGCTTCCCCATTCTATCTCCTTCTACTCATCTAGCTGCCGCCCAATTAGACTCCTTTGAGTTCTTTAAACAGCCTCTGTACTTCATGTCTTCAATTACTTTATTTCCTCCCATAACTCTGTTATGAACTTACAGACCCTTTAAGACCTAACTCAGATACCACTTCCATAAGACAGTCAGCAATCAATCGCCCAAAGCAGAAATAGTCAAGCCCTCACTGGTGTGCCCAAAGCCCATTGTACAGAGCAAGGATCTAGCAGTCGGAGCCTCGAAGCTTGCTCCCCAGCTTTTTAGCTTTGGCCTTGAGCCTGTTAATTACCTCTTTCTCTTACTTGGTTTCCTCGTATGTTATATAAGGAGTTGTCATGTCATAGTAAGCCGCACCAAGTAAATTATAATATAATGTCTGGCATGCAGTAGGTCATCGAAAAAGGAGCTTACTGTTACTGCTTGTGGGTCGTATTTTAGTATCGGTTACAAAATATGGTACGTTATACTCATTTGTGAACCCAGGTTATCTTTGCCTGCTAGATGAGTCACTTGTCACAGCAGCAACAATAACCACCCACTGTAGTGCCCTCCTACCCCCTCCCCAGTGCCCTGGACAGCACACACGAACCACATACATCTGATCAGTGGGGCAGACTTGAATGTGCCGAAGCAGACTTGACTCTATATCAGTCCATATCATCCTGAATCATTAATTTAAAAAAGCACCATATAAATAACTAATCAGTACTGCAGAACCCTACATGCATTAATTTATTCAAAATACCAGATGACCTAACTTCATCCTTTTTATATATTTTATATTGGATATTTTAAAAACAGTGCTTCATTTGAATAAAATAGTACATAACCTATTAATTATGTATCCTAACTTTCGCTTAGCCATTGCCAGAAGTTCAGACCTTGCCAAAGTTTTTCCTCCACTGGCTAAGAATTATTTTCTTTAGATTTAACCTGATTTCTCTGTTATAGAACACTTTTCTCATTGAGGCAGTTTAACAGACTCAACAAACAAACAGAGTACACCGACACGTCATTCATAATTGAGGTGACGATGATTCTTTATAGGCCGTATCCTGTGCCTTTTGGCTTTAGCAGGGCAGGCTTATTCCACATCCGGCTTGGAATCAAATCTAAACACCTCTGAGGAGCAGACAGACCCCTTTTATAAGTGCCTATTAGTTTCAGCCACATGCCATTTAGGCTCAGTTTGGAAAAAATAAAATGAGAAAAATTGTGAGTATAGGAAGTTGGCATCGCGTTATCTCTACCCCATCTTTAAAGGCAGGGATTTTTTTTTTCAGATCTGGAAGTAACGAAAAGGGCTCCTTTGTTCCAGGGGTGCACTTCTGCATGCGGATTCCAACCCCAACAGGCTAGGGCACATGGCCTGCCTGCCAAACAACCGCCTAAAGAGGGTTCCTGAACCTTCCGCTGCTGGCTGAAGTATTGACAGGTTCTGGAGCAGAAAGACCAGGCTGTTAATAGGAATAGAGAGCTTAGATAGTCAGAAATCAACCTACTCTAATTTCCCAGATCATCCTGCACTTCATTTCTCTCCTCCTAACTGTCCAAGTACAGACGTTGTTTTAAACCTTCCTCTAGTAAATCACGTTCCTTCTTCCCTCCATCCAGAAAAACGTGAAAGTTGGTGGGCTCTCTAAGCCAACTGGAGTCCTCCCTCTCAGCCGCCCACATCCCCTGGATGCGGGGCGGGGGCAGAAGGGTGGCACTGGGAGCAGCTCCCTGGGGTCTGCTCTCAGCCCCCCAGGCCTGTCCCTTGCCTCGATGCTGTCATGTCTTCAGGGGCTTCACGGGGAGATGAGTGGCAAGTATCTTCCTTACAAAGAGTGTGGGAACCCCTGCAGACCATGGATCTTTCTATTCTATTTTCCTCTAAAAAGCCTTTGATTTTGTAAAACCCCATACAGTATAAGCCTATTCTGGTGGTTTTAGGGGCATCGGGGCCTCAGTGCACAAAATATGAATGCCAGATAATCAAGCTCTGAGTCTGCACATTTAAAAATTAATGAGAGATCAATTATTCCACAATAAAGCTGGGTGTGGGGAGAGAGAGAGAGAGACAGAGAGGATGCTAGCTGCCCAAATACTGATTTCCCTCTTCTTCTATGATAATAAAACCCTTGACATTTACCTGAGGTACCTGACCACCTGGAATAGAGACTTCCTTTCTCAAGTTCCCCAGCACCTAAAGGAGGCCATGTAACTAAATTCTGGCCAAAGCCTGGTAAGAAGATGCTCTAGATGCACTTTGCAGAGCTTGTCCCCGAAGTCCAGGGCATGCCCATTCTTCAGCCCTCCCTCAATCCCGCTGCCTTGACCAGGCACGTGCTGCCAAAGACAGCCTGCCGGGATGCAGAGTAACACCACAGAAGGGACCTCTGGACAAGCACACGAGAAGGACATACATTCTTATCTGGCTTACACCACTGTTGATCTCAGTTTCTTTTTTATTTCATGTAGCCAACCGTATATTAAACAGAGGTGGATTTTCGGGAGACAACAAAGACTTAACTGTCAGGAAACCTCACTTGCTGGGAGTTTGAAGGGGAAACTTAGCATCGTGTTCTCAGGGTCATCGTGTTCTGTATCCTTTTCCTTAAAGGGTTCCGCAGATTACATAGGCCCCACGGCCCTGAACCCCTCCCCCTCACTGTCAGTAATTCGGAGAATCCCTTTACGTGTGCCTTTGGTAAGGCAATCTTGTATGTAGCCCTGGAAATAGTTCAAAGTTTCCTTTGCATTAAGTACACTTCAGTGTACTTGGTGAGATTCAGGGATATCGGCCTATTATTTCTCAAAGACTGAGAAATGATTCCTAGATATTATTCCTAGATATTCATGACTATTATAAGAAAAAGGAGTTTCATGATCAAGTAATTTGGAGAAATGCAATATTAGCGAAAACATTCTTGTCTGTGTTTTGAGCTCGAATACCCCTGAGAGGATTTACAGCGCAAGGGTGCGGAGAACCCCCCGGAGAAGGAGAGTGCTGTGTTTCCTGAACTTGCCGGACTACCTCCTTTCCAAGGAGTAGGCCACGGGCGAGTTTGCGGTGGAGTGTGATTGGAAACACTCAGCAAATCTCAGCAGGAAATGTTTTTAGCCCATTCGTTAGGGACAACTACATGTTTTATTTGTCTAACATTAGTGGAACAAGGTGATTTTTCTTCCTCATTTTTAAGCTGCTCCCAATCATATATCCTTTTGAATAAATACAAATAAATTACTTACAGTGTGCATTTTCTTGATGTGCAGAATCTTTCGAAACATGGGAGACTGAGATGTTGAAGAAAGGGTGTCTGGTAGTTACATGTTGAGGAAAGGGTGGGTCGTAGGGGGAACACCGATCGCGTGCCTCTCCTTTGATGGCCATTGCAAAACAAGGCCGTCTTCCAAACGCTTTGTTCTATTTCCACGTAAACTCAAATGCCTTTTAACTATGACCTTCTAGAATTTCCCGTACAATATTCCACTGTTTAAAATGCAGTTGGCAGATTGACTTCTTTTACATGGCCCAGTGTCCTGTATCGTTTTAATGATTATGTGAAATGAGACTTTGTTCTTAGCCCTGTAAGTAAACAGAGCCAAAACGCTACAGAGAATAATTTATATATTCAAAAAAAAACCCCGAACAAACAAACCCTCAGCCAGGGCGGAATGCTCTCACACTCCAGTGCTGAAAGGGAAGATCTGGGAGGACGGGATCTCCATTCCTGAAAGATCAGAATGTTCTACACACAGAGACAACAACGATCTAGTGCATTTGCTAAAGAAACCTGCCCTTGTTTATGGGACGCCAAGCCCACGGGGCTTTCCCATGCTCTCTGCATCCTGAGGACATCGAGAGAAATTGCATCCTTGACTCTTCCTTGATGGTGTCTATCACTTTCTCCTGAACTTTAATTTGATATGATCTCGCTTCTCATACATTTTTTCCTAGAGCAGAATAGGTCCTTATAACAGCATTTTTCACTGTTGGGGGAGGATGGTCCCAGGTATGGGCAGGAATATGTTTCCCTTTGGTCCAGAGACACAATGATAAGCAGCTCCTCGTCTTTATCTAATAACTTGTCTTAACATCAGCTCATTTCCTTGGAAGGAGGGGATGACACAGAACGTTCTCTGTTGGAGGGTGTGTGCAGTGAGAATGACCACTCCCTAGATGATTTTTTTGAATGTAAACTTTCTTATGAACTGTAACAGACGGACACACCGGCATTAAAGGCACAGCTTGGTGACATTATACACCGTGAACTCACTCAGGGGGCCACACTTAGAAAAAGGAAGCGAGTTTTGCCAGAACTCCAGAAGCTTCTCCAAGGCCACCTCCCAGTCACTCTGTGCCTTACCCCACCCAGGAAAAAAAAACTTTTCTGATTTTTATTACCATAGATTAACTTGGCCTTTTTAAACAACACATACAAATGGAATCAGATGGGATATACTTTTTGTACCTGGGTTACCGTTCTGTTGGCTGAGGCTGCCGAAGCAGTGATTTCTTCGCTTTTATTACTG
The DNA here is from genome assembly GCA_004027735.1 of Carollia perspicillata. NCBI lineage: Eukaryota > Metazoa > Chordata > Mammalia > Chiroptera > Phyllostomidae > Carollia > Carollia perspicillata. The sequence goes on from PVKM010030389.1 coordinate 8,192, forward strand.
ACTCACATTCTGTGGTATGAAAATTCAACAATTTATTTTTCTATTCCATCTCGGATTGGCCTTTGGGTTGTTTCTCATATTTGGCTAGTAGGACTACTGCCGCAATGAAAGTCCTTGTGTGTGTCTTCCAGAGAACACGCACATGTTTCCATGGAGGTCAGGACGTGTAACTTCTGGGTCGTAAACCGTGGCGCTGGCACAGACTGGCACAGGCTTATAAGAACCCACCGCTAAATCTTTAGGAAACCCAGTTGTTAGAGATAGCCATTATGAAAAGTTAAGTCATATAAATTCACGATTAAATTCGTTGTTTAAAAACGATAGTAGTAAATGTCCAAACCCCTTCATTTCCTACTTGTTTACTACATTTTGCTCTTATCTGTGCTCTCGAGCCTGTGTGCACTTATTGTGTTTGTGTAGTAGAAACACGGTATAATGAGGAGCTGCTGTGCATCTCTCGTCAACTCTACACCAGAAACACCATGTTGATTGCACGGCATTGGTTATGGTGGTAGTATTTACACCACGAACATTGGCAGCCATTAACAAATCAAGATGTGCTTTAGCGTTTCATGGGTTATTGAGAGATAAGTAAAATGGAAAAAACATTAAAAATGCAAACTAAACATAAACTTGTATCTTATCTATAGCCATGGCATTGTAAATAGCATTAAGAGAAAATTGAGAATATATTTTTCAAATATTTGAAAACTATTATATAATTCAGCGAAGAATTGCTCGTGTAATGGACAACTGAATAAAGTTCCAAACGATGTCCTTTGGTTTCATTGTTATCTCATTCATTAATAGAAACAAAAACACCATTCAGCATTTGTGTTGGAATTACACGTGGGGAGTGTTAAACATTGATCTGCAAACCACTGGTCAGAAGGTATAATCAGTTTTGGTAGGAAGGGCCAGGTTCCAACGTACACTCCCATCAGCAGTATGTCTATGAGATATTAGTTGGTCCTGGTTGTAAGTCCTCTGGTTTTCCTTTAATTTTAGTCATTCATGTTTCATCTGCAGTGCTGTCCCACTTTTTTTGTTTGTGTTCCTCCAGTGACTGATGATGTTGATCACCTTGTTGAGTGTTTGTTAGCCATTTGGATATTCCCTTGGAGGAGTATCCATTCTTTTATATCTTTGGGACTTTTTTTTTATTGAGTTGCCTGTGTTTTTCTTATTGCTTTGTAGGAGTTTCTTATATAACCTTATATATTCCAAAAACCTGTAATAAATACTTCCTTTATTCGATTTGTTCATTCGAATAATTGGCACACAGGGGCAATCAAAACCAAAATTTTGTTAAATATAAGATAAGGTAACCTTATATTTATTATTCCTCTGGTTATTTTTCAATATTAACTGTTAAGAAAAATTTTTCACTATTCACTGTAAAACTTCAGTCTTCCTTTTAAGTGGCTTCCCTGCGATTGATGTTTGCCCATGAGCGGCATTCCAGACTCGCCCACCTGGAGTCGCCGTTCCCCAGAGCCTCTCTTACTAGGCTACATGACTGCAGACCGTGGTGTAGGGCTGTTTTAGGCATTTCTTTCCCTCCTTTTTCTAAGTAATTGTGCCATTTCAACTTACAGTACAATGGCTTATTAGAGAGCTCCAGCTAACACAAAATCTCTGTGTATTTTCAGTGGGATGAGTTCAGTTCCATTCATTTCAGTAAATTTGGTTATGAGTTATTGAATTATTTCAGAGCAGACAGATGAGGGTTGAAGCGTCTTATTTTGAGTGCTACGTATTGAACTGATTGTGTGATCTCTGGGAAAGTCGTGCAACCAATTTAAGGCTCACAACTAACAGCTACTCAGGATAGTTGCTTAATATTAAGTGATGTAGTCTACATGATGTCTGGCACACCAAAGACCATCAGTGCTAGTGGACGTTGACTCTGTGCTCCTGATTACTGAGGGTGACGCACGCATGACAACAATAAACTGCTCGAGAAGCTTTGGCAGACTCACGTCTCAGAACCACAAATGGTATTAAATGCAAGAAGAAAAATTGGAGCCTCTCCAAGTCACTGACAACGCAGTGCAATGTAATGGAAAACTGCCACCTGAAACCACAGATCATTCATAGGATGCCCTGGCAGATGATCTTGGGGGACCTGCTCAAAGAATACATGGATCTGCTGATAACCTTCGTGACACCAGACTCGAATCTGCTGCATGTATTTCCTGATGGAAGGACTGTGTGAATTGGGTCATAGGAATGCGTATCAATGGCACACTGAAAAAATTGTCGTTGCCCTGCTCCAGAACTTAGTATTACTTCCAGTTGTCCCCAACCTTCAAAAAGGGGTCACTCCTTAAATCAGTTTTCCCAGAACCTGGTAGTCTCTGGATTAATCATACCCTAAGTTTTAATCTGAGACAACAAACAGAAGATGAAGAGCTAAAAGCAACCATAGGTCTTTTTGGATCAGCAAACCTGATATCATGCTTTTCAGGCCTTCTTTAAGTTATTTTTTATTGAGATAAATTTATCCAACATATTTGAGCATTTTAAAGTATACAGTTCAATCATTTTTAGTATATTCATGTTGCACAACCATCACCACTATCTAATTCCAGAATGTTTTCATTACCCCCCAAAAGAAATCTTCTTTTTAAAGTGAACATACTTTTGGAGGTGCAACACATAAAGTCCAGCACTATTTATACATTTTCATTTTTTTAAATTCTAAAAACAGTAAAAACTTTAATGCAAGAGGCAAAAGGGCCCATGAAACAGGGAGGAAGAAAATTGAAACAAGTATCAAAAGTCCACTATTTTGGGTGGTTCTGGTGGTCTGCCTGCAAGAGAGCCTCCTATGATTTCTGCCTCCTGGGAGTCACACCCTGTGTATCACATCAGAATTGACCTGAGCACCCAAGAGACTACTGCAGAAATGATGTCACGTCACTTCTGAGACTGGGTGGTAAAAAGACAGTATGGTTTTGCCTTGCTGTGTCTCTCAGATCTCTTGCTCTGGGGGAAGCCAGATGCCATATCATGAAGATGCTCAAGCAGCCTATAGACAGGCTCATATACCGAGGAACTAGCCCTCCTGCCAACAGTATAAGAGGAGTCTGCCATCTTGGAAGAGGATCACCCAGTCGCAGCCAAGCCCTCGGATGGGACAGCGGCCCTGGCCAACACTTGACCAGAGCCTCCTGAGAGACCCCGAGACAGGACCTCCCAGCTAGGCTGCTCCTGGATTCCCAAACTGTAGAAACTATATGTGATGTTAAAGGTGTATGGTTTCACACAGCTAAATTTTAAGGGAATCTGTCACAGAGTAGCAGATAATGATTATAGCAGTATTAGGGCAATGACTCAGCAAAGATCCCTGCACATGAAAAGGAAGTACCTGTGCACATAGAGCAAAGCAAAAGCTCACAGACGTACGATGAATGCACGAACTCTTTACACGGCGCTAAGTTTCAGCAGGTCAGACTACAAGTTCCTTTACACAGTCCTCCCCCTGCCAGCAGGATGCTCCGTTGCAACCTCATTTCCCCATCAGGACAGCCTTGTTCAAATAAAACCTATCTCATACAGAAATCCTCAGAGAGGCCCACATGGTGCGACTTTCTCTGGGCCCCATTGATGCCTACAGGTGGCAGCTTCGAGCCCCTCAGCCTCCGTAGGGGTGGTGCTAAGAGAAGCTTGAGATAAGTAGTTAGCAGAAGGAGCTTCCAATTGTTCTGCTTGTTTTCAATAGATTTTTCTGAAAGAGATAAAACAGGAACAAAACAATGTAAATTAAATGCAAATAAAACGACAAACTAATTAAAAATTACTAGGAGGGGTCCAGGAAGAGAGAGTCTGGAAATATTAAATCAGGTAATACCTTCATCATTCTTGACTTTTCTAGAAAAGGGCTGACGTCCCCTTCGCTGCATAAAAAGGTACGCAGACCCTCGCTTCTTTGCGTTGCTTAAACCACCCCACGGTGTTTTTTCTTGGCACCAAACTATGTTTAAATAATTCAAAAGTTGAGTCTGTTCAGATCTTGTTGAAACTCGTTACACTTTGCTCGCTCTCAGTAAAGTAAATGCACTTGAGAGTTTGGGTCATACACTTAATCCACGATTGTTTGAGGCCACCAATTTCTGTCAACTTGTCAACAAGTAACTAGAGCTGGGGTTAATTTTCTTTTGGCAGGAATGAGACCAAAATGTCTTTAAGGATTGTTGGTACTGGTTTTCTTAGATATGCAGTAACTCTTAGATGGCAACTCTGGGAATAAGCCAGATGCTGACAAAGTACTGACACCCACACTTGGGAGCCAGAGAAACTTGTCTCTTGTTTCACCAAATAAAAGTACAAGACAGATGCATTTTGTTCATTGGACATGAAGGCCAGACGATGGATCCCTGGGCCCACTGCTTTTTGAAATAGGTCAAAACGTAATCAGGACCGTGCCTCGGGGCTCTCAGAACCAGGGGTTCAGACAAAGCAGTGATGCCTTCCAGCCTGACCTCTCTACCCAGCCTCCACTTTTGTTTCTTTGTTGTTGGTCTTTTGCACTGTTACTTTTTGGTGATTCTGTTTATTAATTTAAAAAAACTTTGTTGCTTACATTTTGAACAATTTCAATGATAAAGAAAAACCCACACAGCAGATAGATTACATATCTGTGCACCCAGTATCAAGATCGAACCAGTATTAAAATGTAGAATCTGGTTTTGGAGAGAGAACACCTTCTAGACAAAGTTAAGGCTCCAGCCCTGAGGTGGACACTGTCTAGGATTATAGTCAATGACCCACACTTCTTATAGTCCCTTCCCTTTGAGTCACAGAACCTAAGACTTGTTTCTAATTAACAGAATGTGGCAAAGATGATGGGATGTCACTTTTGATTAGGTTACATTTACGGCAAAAGTTAAGGGATTTTATAGATGTAATTGCAGTCTCTAATCAGTTGAGTCTAATTTTACTAAGAAGGAGATTACCCCTTTGGGGCCCAGTCTAATCAGGCAGCCCCTTCCGAAAGGGGCTGGTGATCAGAGGCTCGCAAAACGAAGTCTCTCTCCTCGCTGCTGGCCTTTAAAAAGCAAGCTGCCATGACTCTTACAGCTGCACGGATATCGATTGTACCAATGACCGGAGGGAACTTGCAAGAGGATTCTTTTCTAGTAGCACTTCCGAATGAGAACACGGTCTAGTCTGCTCAACACTTTGACTTCAACCCGTAAGCCCCAAATCAGAGAACTCCACTGGGTCATGCGTGGACTTGAAACCTGCAAAAACTGTGAGACAAATAAATGCAAACTGGTTTCAGCTATTAAATGTATGGTAATTGGTTATTCAGAGGTAGAAAACTAACATAAGTACTAACCTCATTCCCCTTACCTCCTTCCCTAGAGGTAACCACATGAAGCGATGCTCAGCCTTCCTGAAATGAAGGGAAGTACAAATTAAGTGAGGTGCCATTTCACACCCAACAAATTGACAAAAATCAAAACTCCCGAAAACCCCAAATGTTGGAGTAATAGGAGGTTTTATATTTTGTAAATGAAAAAATAAAATTGGTGCCATCATTTTAAAGAGAAATTTTATACTGCCCATGTCACCTAGAAAATTCACTTTTAATGTGCTTTCATACTTTTACTACATATAGTCTACATAGATTTTACTATATACTATTCATAAACAATATTTGTTATTTTTGTGTGCTTCAAATTTTACATAAATAGCACACTTTTGTGATTTGATCTTTTCACTGTTACATTATCAAGACTCGTCTATTTTTGATACATGTAGATTATTCTTTTTAACTCAATAAAATATTCTATTATACTGCAACAGCAGAATTTATCCATTCCCCGAGCTATACTAAGGTGAACATACCTGTCTTTATCTTTGGAATAGTTTCTCTAGAGCATATACTTCGAAGTAAAATTGCTAGGACATGTAGGCATTATAAAATTTCCCTCCAAAATGACTATACAGTTCTAATTCCCACTTTCAGTATGTGAAACTTTCTATCATCCCAACAGGTCGGGCATTTTAATTTTTGTCAATCTGATGGGTGTGAAGTGACATCTCATTGCTTTAATGTGTATTTCCCTTAGTTCTAATAAGGCTAAGTGTCACTGCTTTCAGTTTTGATCATTTTGGTTTCTTCTTTGCTGAATTGTCTGTTTGTGTCTTATGTCTACTCTCCTACAGAGTAGCTATTATTTTTCATGTTTTCTTGATAACTATCTATATCTATATCTATCTATCTATCTATCTATCTACCTATCTGTATGTATATATCACAGGTTATATGCACTGCAAATGTCTTATTCTAGTTAGTTACCTTTCAGAAAATATATCTGTGGTGAACCTTGCTCTTCTCAACGGCAAAGTGTGGATTATACCACGCAACTTACAGATAAATGAAATAATATACATGAAAGTTTCTGCTCCAAAGCCAGGTACAGTGTGAATATAAGTTTCCTCCATCTTCCTTTTAAAGGATCCTGGATCTAGAAGTGGGGCAAAGGCTAGGAGAATGGGCTCTGGCGTTGGGCTGAGGTCTTGTTGAACCCCAGCGTTACCACTTGCTAGCCCTGCGATCCTGGACCACACTGCTTTGAGCTCTCTACGCCTCAGTTTGCTCATAAAACAGGGGTCCTAATGCTTGCTTCGCAGAGCTATTGTGAGCAACAGAGTTCCAGTGTGCATTGCGCCAGTCACACGGGGAGCCCTCAAAACAATGGTAGCTGCTACTGTTGTTAACGTGACTGTGAAGGAAGGTGAGAGTTGCATAGAAATAACGAACGTACTAGAATATGACGAAGTCTCTCTGTTGCAGTTGCATTAGGTAACTGCTCTCAGGATGCGGAGGACTGAGGGAAAGCAGGAAGACTTCACAGGCAAATGCCATCTAAATGCAGCTCAGATGAAGGGGCTCTAATACACGATAACAAAAGGAAGCTGGGCTTCAGGTGGTGAGCACACAATAGAGTACACAGATCTTGAATTGTAATGTTGAAATTTATATGATGTAAGTAATCAAAAATTTTCATTTAAAAAAGAAAGAAAAATATTATAGGAAAGGAGGAGGAAAAAAGAAGAGTGGATGGGATCTAAATAGTCAAAAGTGGATAAGAAGGAAATTTTTGCAAATAAAACACAAAACGTGTGGGATATTAAGCAAAATAAACCAACAAAGCCTGTAGTATTCCGGCTGTGCGGACACGTGGCGTAACGCGAGGGGGCGCTGCTGTGGACACTCTGGAGAGGGGCGTTCCGGCCAGATCACGGAAGCTCTCGGATGCTGAGGACTTTGACGTCAGGTAGTGGTAAAAGAGCATTTAATCTTGGAAGATATCAAAGTGCATTTTGCACTGAATAGTATCCCATGTCCTTAAAAGACCCCCCTCTGGGTAACTATGAGTGCTGTCTGCTATGGTATAAAGTTGTCACCTAGGGGTCAGTGAATGAGTTGCCCAGACATGGGAGGGGGAGGACCGGGCACTTCGCGTGTGACTGACCTAAAGGAACTGAGAGGTACGCCGGGGCAAACAGGCGCTGCGTGGATGGCCCTATGGAATGCAGCTGGAAGCTGCTGAGTTACTACGACCCCATACTACAAATCAACGAGACGTGATTTTGCCCCTTAGACGGGATCAGTTTCCCAAATACAACCCAGAAAAGTAAAGAAGTACATAGCCTTCTCTTACAGGCATTCCTTGGGGGTTCTGATGAGAGCTTCAGCCACATTAAAAAAAAAATTGGATGAAACATTTCTTTCAGAAAAGTTTGTTTGGGACAGAATGTGCACGCTTATTTTCTACCTAAACCATTGACTTTGGTTGCACCAAAATATATTGGATTTACAACGATCTTTATTTTTTGTGGTTTATCTGGTTTTTTTTCAACTTGCTATCACACAATGGACAACTTTCAAAGATGATTTGGTCTTACATACATAAGAAATCTAAAACATTCAAACTCATAGAAGCAGAGAGTAGAATGGTGGTTGCCAGGCACCAGGAGGGGAAGGGAAAGAGGGAGGGGGTACTATAGTCAGAGGGCACAAAGATTTGATTATACAAACGCATGAATGTTAGAGATTCACCGTATACCGTGGAGCCTATAGTTAACAATACTGTATTGTATACTTAAAATTTGCTAAGAAGGTAGATGTTATGTTTAGTGTCTTATCATACACACAAAATAATAAGAGGGTGGGAGGAAACTTTTGGAGGTGATAAATACGTTTAGAGTGTGGTGATAGTTTCATGGGTGTATACTTATCTCCCACTTCATCAAGTTTTACACATAAATATGTATGGTTTTTGCATGTCAATCATGCTTCCAAACGGGGTTTAAAATGCTTTGGTTTTGTATGACTGTTTTCTTAACAACTGAACATTCTAAAGCCTACTTATTTACTCTAAAAGATCTCTAGATAAAGCTGCAAAAGTCTATGCATTCGAGTTATAAGTCTTGGATTAGAACTGTTCCTATTTTTTAAGAAAGTTCTAGGATTCAGCATGGCGAATGCTTTTTCTCAAAGAGAAAATGGCAAGCAGTTCTCTTAGCAAAACCAGAAATGAATCACGCCACACCAAATTTCTATTTCTTGAAAAATGGAGAGCGTTGACCATGACGTTACCACATTGTTACTCCTCTCGGTCCCAAAGGATCCTGCTGTTGTTGACTTCACAATAGTCCACGAGGCAGCTGGAATGATCTTTGTAAGACAAGCAATTTTTTCTCACTTTCTACCAGGGCTTTTGTAGCATCTGGCAAGAGGTAACTAAGTAGCAAGTGTGCTCACCATCGTCCATTGTTCAGAATCATTTCTTAAGCATTCTGATCTTTCTTCTCATCCTAATCTAATGGATAGATAGCATGAGAAGACTTTTGAAACAAAGTTATTGAGATGAAAGTTGAACATATCTGGGACTTTATAAACAAATGATCAATTCTCCCCTCCCCACTCAATAGAGAATATCTATATATTTATTTTTGCCTTTATTGTATTTTTTTCCATTACCATTTACTCCTCTTATACCCCACTTCCCCCTCCCACAGTCACCACACTGTTGTCCGTGTCCATGAGTCCTTTTTTCCTCTTTGCTCAATCCCTCCACCCCTAACCTCCC
>PVKM010030390.1:0-17313 GCA_004027735.1 Carollia perspicillata
ACAAGAGTTCAATAAAACAAAGGAGTTTAAATGGTCTTCTTCAAAGTCAACTTTATGCTGTAATTTGTTGAGAAACTCCAGAGTAGTATTAGTTATAAGAAATACTTGGGCTTCAGGGATGTTATAAAAGCCAAGGAGGTCAGAAGAGGTGGATAAAAAGTGTCAGTGCCTGTGGAGACCCCCTGTCCAGGTTATTCTCTGTGACTTTGAAGGTTAAATTCATGACCAGTTGAGTCTTATTTTCATACCTCATGAATGAAGCGGAAACCTGGCCTAAGTGGTACAGTTATAAGATGCTTTAACCAACTTCTTTCTAAATGTTACTGAGATCATTACAAAGACTTGAACTCCTTGGTGATGAAAAGAAGCTCTTGTCATTTCTTGCAGCAACTATTAGAGGCCCCTAGCTAAGGAGAGGGAGCTCCACTGAAGCAGGCCTAGAAGTTCAAGTTGCCTGAGGCCACATAGAGTTTCCAATTTCTTGCTTCTCTGTGCAGAGAGAATGCAAAAGTGGCAAGTGAGGTGTTAGCCTCCCTGCAAGTTACTTCTTTCTGCTGAAAAGGAACGTCTTAGTTGGGATAAAAGTAAGTTTTCTTTTAACATTTTTCCAAGATTGATACAGACACATGCCCTTTGAAAATAAAGCAAATTTGCAGAATGAAAATTGCAAAGAAAGGAAGTAGCGTAATGGGACTGGCTGTCCCCAGTGTCACTATTTCCCTCTGACTGAGCTGGCCCAAGCTACCTTACAGAGAACAGTGAGGCTCGTTTTCCTGAACCCCACATGACAAGGGAGCTCTGTGCAGCCACACACCTCACATTTCGCTAGTTTATGCTGCTTAGAAGCAAAAAGTTCCCAACCTTCCTTTTCCCTCCTGGTAACATCCTGACGTAGGGGAGTAGGAGGAGGCCTTCATGGTGTTTCAAGGATCCTGTGTTCTTCCAGTCGCCATGCCAGTGCCAGAAACCTGTGGAGCTCCACTGAGTTTCACCTGAACTGCCCTTCCCAGCTGTGGACACAGGCAGTGGTTGTGGACAGCCAGTGCCTTCTACGTGAGTCACCACAGCGTAATGCCTTGTCTGCCACCAGCACAGAGGAGCCACTGCAAACACTGTCTTCGTCTCACAGATCCTCTTCCTGTGGCCTGATGTTTTATCTAATTTTTTTCTAATGTTTTATCTAATTTAATTTATCTAATTTTTTTCACGTGAGTTTCATCTTCTTTCCTGGCATGGTACATCCACTCGTGTCAGAGCTTTGCAGGGGACACTGCCTTCCCCACAGCAAGCACGTGTACACCTGCACACAGAGCTTCCTCGGACCTGCGCCATGTGATTTTTGAGGAGGACCAGGATTAAGTAGGTTTAACCCATCTCTTCACTGTAGGGCTTCATCCAGCCCACAGAATTGCTCAAGTAAACTGTGCTTTCCCTTGTACATTTCCCAAACTCACCTGACCATGGGAATCTTTCTTGTGGACTACATGAACTAAAAGCACATTTTGCAAATGCTGCCCTAGATTGTTCTTGAAAATCAGCGAAACATGATACAAGTTATTCATTGAGTGAACAAGCTTCCCCTTAACTAGTCATCTGTGAGGTACATGGCGGTGGGTACTGGGAGGGATGCAGACGAAGCAGGGACTAGGGTACTCAGTGGAGGGCTTATACGGGAGTCAGAGCGCAGGTTAATCAAGGAGGAGAGTAGTGGCTGAAAATATAAAGCAGCAAGCAAGTAACAAAATGTTGGGCAGAAGCCCTGATGGACGGCTCAAGAAGTCAGCCATACGAGCAGTGTGCCGGCATATGAGAGTCCCAAGCACTGAGTGTCCCCCTTCACTGCCACTGAAGTCTTCACAGTGAAGCTTCCTTGGCCACAGTCATCTTCCTTGCCCCAGCCCCAAAAAAGGCAGATATTCCTGTGCTGCCTAATCTGTGAGATTGTTCTGAGGAATAAACTATACAATTTGAGTGATAGCCCATTGTGAGTTGTTCTTAGGAACAGAGTCATAGCAATCTGCCTCCCTAACCTATTACAGATGCTGCAAGGGACACAAAGAAACAGAGACCCGGCTCAAGCCTGAAAGAAGTGCTTGGCTTTATTAAAAATACAACATATACACATGAAATGAATATGAACATCAAAAACCTATGCAGTTGCCCTGGCCAGGCAGCTCAGTTAGTTGGAGCATTGTTCTATACACAGAAAAAGGTAGCAGGTTCCATCCCCAGTCAGGGCACATACCTAGGTCATGGGTTCAATCCCTGATCAGGGTGAGTATGGGAGGCAACTGATCAGTGTTTCTCTCTCTGTCTTTCAAATCAATAATAGTCTCGGGTAAGGATTTTTTTTTTTAGAAAAGTTTGTACAGTTGAAAATAATAGAAGACCCAGTTACTGTTTGGAGAGTTAGTGGTATTTTCCAAAAATCAGACTTAATTGTATCATTTTAGGTTGAAGATCGACATTTTTCTAGGGAACAAGGTCCACCTTTCTTGAAGCTACGCCAGACAGTAGTGGAGATTAGGCCAAGCAACAGGGGAGAGAACCTGATCTTTAAACCTACAAATACAGGTTTAGTCTCGGTGGTGCCTGATAGCTCTGCAGCTTTGAACATGTTGCTTAACCTCTCTGATTCTCATCTACAAATTAGGGAGGATAATATTTCTTCTCTATATGGATTAAGTTAGATGGCATATGTGGAGTGAGAGGTACATTGCAGGTGTTCCAGCAAGGAAAGATGACCATAAGGTGATGGATGCCCTTAAACACCAGCCCAGGAAATTTGGATTTCATTTGAGAGGCAATAGGAGGTCACCGTAGAGCCTTGAGAAAGGAAGTATGATTTAGGAAGGTGTTGAAAATGATACTTTAGCCTGATTCTTCAGCTGTGAAATGGGGAAAAAAAGATCCTAAAGCACATCAGGCAATGGGCGTCATACTAAATTGATTAAATTCTCCCTTTTGCTGTTAATGCTCCCACCAGGAAGTCTCAGTTCGAATCCCTGTGTGAGCTGTGGTTTGTCTATAGGCCGTCATCAGAAGGGTGAGCTGGGGAAGGCTCAGGATGGTGGCGGAGGGGAGGCAGTGTTAAACTTGGAGGCAGGGCCAGCATGAGGGCGTGCTCTGCCCTATTTTCTCCCCCTCCCAATGTCCCTTTGTTGCAAGAGGCCCCCATCAGCCTCCATTCCTATTTACTGTGCCCCATTTGTCTAGGGAAGCTGAGGCACACAAGTCACTGACTTGTCAGTGGTCACATAATGAGAGAAATGGGAGTGGGAGGAGATAGTAACAGAAGCCATAAATTGTTTACCCCCAAATTAGCTTTCAGCCACACTCAGCTATCTCGGGGAAGGTGAGAGCTTCCCCTTGGCAAAGAAGCTGTTCTGTGCCCTGCCTTCTCCATCACACGCCTCTCCTGCTGCAGTATGTACGAGGTGTGCTCTGTACACTTCATACGTTCCTTTTCTCCAGAGGAGCCAAAATAAAGCGAGGTCAGAATTTGCATTCAACAACTCAGGGGCGCCAAAAAGATCTTTTCATTCTTTTGTATCTTGTTCTGGAGCCCGGTCCTTTTGGTGCATGAAAACAAACAAAGTAAAAAGTCGGGTCAAAGACCAGACTCCCCACCAGGGCCATGGGGGTGTCCCGTCCCACACCTGTATCCCAGAGAGAAGCCTCTCCACCTGACAGGCCCCGAGCAAGGGCCTTGGAGCCTCATGCTGCATTCCACTGAAATGTCGCTCGGTCTTCCCAGTCACTGGACACCCTGTGCTGGAGTTCCCTGAAGTGCAGTTGGTCTCCTCTGTTTTGGAAGAACCATGTCCATGGTCCCTGCCATGGCTGTAGTGCGTGGTTCCACACTCTGTGCCCTCTCTGTCTTGGCCCCAGGCCCCTCTGGCCCATCAGAGACTTCTCATCGTCCTGAACTGTGCCCCGCAGACCCCTCCAGACTCAGCCAGGACCCTTGTGTCTCCTCACTCCCCTCAAAACCCTCATAGGGTTTTCTCCCAAGTTCTGCTCTTAATATGGACTTCAGTGTTGAAGAACAAATCTTGATACATAAAAACAAGCTTTTGAAATTATTGCGTAGAAAAAAATGTTTTTCTCCTGCAAGGGAGCCTGAGTCGCTTGATTCAATCATGTTCGAAATGCGAAGCTAAGCAGTGTCTTCTTTCCTCTGGGCTGGTATGTAGTCTCTCCTGAAACAATGGATGCCGTGATCAGAGGGCGGGAGGCTGTCGGGAAGGAAAAATGCATCACCTTCATCACTCAGAACACTGTCCCCATTTCACATAGAGTCACAAATTGCAAACACTCTGGCTAGCATTCTAGACTTATCGATATACCTGTTTTCTATTAATAATCACAGATGATGTGATTATTATTAAATAATTTTATTTAAAATTATTAAATAAACTTTTATTAAAAGTTTATTTTTTAATAAAAGTTTTTTATTAAAAAATCAACCAATCAAGCATTTATTCAGTTCTTAACCTTTTTTTTAAAGATTTTATTTATTTATCTGTAGAGGGGAAGGGAGGGAGAGAGGGAGAGAAATATCAATGTATGGTTGCTTCTCATGCGTCCCCTGCTAGGAAATGGCCTGCAACCCAGGCATGTGCCCTGACTGGGAATCAAACCTCGATTGTTTGGTTCTCAGGCCCGTGCTCAGTCCACTGAGCCACACCAACTAAGGCAGTTCTTAACCTTTTTATGAGACATAGAACTATAGCCTTACTCCTGGAAAAAGGCATCTATGAAGCATTTCACATTCTGTTAAGGGGCACTCATTGACCCTCTGGAACCAGTCCATGGGGCAGAGTTTAAACCCTATGATGTGCTTTAAGTTAGCAAACCTGCTTGCAGGTAAAAACTTCCATCGTCACTTTCACGTCTGAAACATTCTGGCAAAGTGGGGTGGAAGCAGGCTGAGGATGGGCTGACCATGTCCAGCTGCCAGAGCACGTGGGGTGCACAGAGGTCTCTCGTTAAGCGGAGGCTCCACACCACTCAACAAGCCACCTTCTCAAAGTCACTGCGTCTGCGAGCAAATAACTGTGCCCCACTTGCCTTCACCACAAGAACTACACGCTAATTCTTTGGGACTATAGGCTCCGTTTAGCCCCCTCTGTGAATTTCCCCCCGAATTTTAAGTCTTACCAAAACAAAAAGAGGGCTTTAACAGGGCCCCCACACTATTACCCAGTTAACTTTTGGAATCTCGTGTGTGTATGTATACATAATTATAAAATATATACATTGTATAACACTCAAAGGTGCTGAAAATGGGTTCTAATGAAGTACGGGGCTATCGCTGAATTTTTCCCAACTGGTTTCAAAGTATTGCGCTGACATGTAAGTGACCTGGGACAGGAAAGGGACACCATCCTGCATCCTGTGTCCAGAGGGCTGCCGTGCTCACTCCTGGGCCCGTGTTTCTTGTGCTTCCCGTTGGCTTTCTGCTCGTACACCTAGAGGAATAAGTGACGGTAAACACAGCCAGGTCCCTTTGAGTCTGTAATAATGTTTTGTTTGTGGCCTGTTTTCTGCTTTTAGGCTGAGCCCGCGTCCTCTAACAAGTGGCAGCTGGATAAATGGCTGAACAAAGTTAATCCCCACAAGCCTCCTATTCTGATCCAAAATGAAAGCCACGGCCTGGAGAGCAATCAGTACTACACTCCGGGGAAAGACCAAGTGCAGGACTGCGGGAAACTCCCCGATGGTTGCCAAACCAGCCTGAGAGAGAAGGACATCAAGAGCACCTGCAGGGAAGAGCAGAGGCCACGGACAGCCAACAAGGCCCCAGGGACCAAGGGGGTGAAGCAGAAGTCCCCGCCTGCAGCTGTGGCTGTGGCCGCGACTGCAGCCGCCCCACCGCCCACGGTCCCCGGCGTGTCCCCAGAGAGTGTGCCTGTGCCCACGCGGAGGTCTGCCAGCAAGAAGCCCCCCAGGCGCACGGAGAGGACCTCAGCCAGTGATAGTGCTAACTGCCAACGGCAGGAGGAGCCCACGGAGGCGCTGGGGGCAAGCGCAGCGACCGCTCCAGAGCCCACCAAAGCCAGGCCCTGTGGCAACAGCAGGACGAGCCACCGCAAGGAGCTGCGTGCCTCAGTCACCTGCGAGAAGCGTCGCACGCGGGGCTTGAGCAGGATCGTCCCCAAGTCCAAGGAGTTCATCGAGACAGAGTCATCATCTTCGTCCTCCTCCTCAGACTCCGACCTGGAGTCGGAGCAGGACGAGTACCCTCTGGCCAAAGCACAGGCCGTGGCCGCTGCCTCTGCCGCTGTCGCTGCCGCTGCTTCTGCTGCCGTTGCTGCCTCCGCGAGTGACCAGAGGCTCAAGGAGGCCGCCAGCAGCATCAGCAGTGGTGGTGGCCCCCGTGCACCTGTAGGCTCCATCAATGCCAGGACCACCAGTGACATCGCCAAGGAGCTGGAGGAGCAGTTCTACACACTGGTCCCCTTTGGCCGCAACGAACTTCTCTCCCCGCTGAAGGACAGTGATGAGGTCAGGTCTCTCTGGGTCAAAATTGACCTGACCCTCCTGTCCAGGATCCCAGAACACTTGCCCCAGGAGCCTGGGGTCTTAAGCACTCCTGCGGCCAAGGACGCTGAGAGTGCACCTCCAAGCCACCCCTCCGACACACCCTCAGAAAAGGCTTTGCCTAAATCCAAGAGGAAACGCAAGGTAGGCTTGGGGCTGAGGGACTGGCGGGGAAGGAGGGCTGTCCCTTAACTTGTGGGTGAGGTGACAGAGAACAAGTAGGCTGCTGGCCTGGCATGGGAGGCAGCAGTTCTGTGTGTCTTTACCCAGCAAGCATTCATAGAGTACTTACACATGCCAGGTACTGTTGTAAAGAGGTGACATACCTTCACTCAGTTAAACCCCTAAAACCACCCGGTGAGGGAAGCACTATTATCATTCCCATTTTATAACTCTAAATAATTAAGCCCTGTGCCACTGCATAATGAAGTAGGTATGCATGAAATCTTTACCCAGTCAGTGTGTACCAAGGCGAGCTGGAAGCTGGGCCTGTAGAAAAGCTAAACAGGTGATGAGTCCCATTCTTTGCTGGAAGGGCTGCCAGGCAGTGGGAGAACGGGCCCTGTAAGAGGATCACCTGCCTGAGGCCTCAGAGCTGCTGGTCCTGTTGATCAAGGAGCTTGGTGGTGGAGAGGGGAGGGAACAGGGCCCTGCAGAGGAGGGACATTTGAGTGTAGTCTTGTGCCCCTTAACCACTGGGATTCGTGCTGAGAAATGCATCGTTGGTGATTCTGTTCTGGTTCAAACCTCCTGGAGTGCAGTTACACAGACCTAGATGGTCTAGCCTACTACACAGCTAGGCCATATGGGATGGCCTGTTGCCACCGGGCTACAGGCCTGCGCAGCCCGTTACCCTACAAAACAGCATGACACGAAGTCAAGTACAAGAGAACATGATGCGATCAAGAGACAGGTAAACAGGAGATGTCGGAGGCTGCTGCCACCATAAAACGGCATAAGAGTTTACAGAAAACTTCTTTAATAAGTAGAAAGAGTACACTGTAAAATAACAATAAAAATATATATAGTAAACCAGTAACATAGTCATTCGTTATCATTATGAAGTAGTATGCATTGCCTATAAATGCTATGTTTTTATACGACTGGTAGTGCAGTAGGTTTATTTGCACCAGCATCACCTCAAACACATAATACATTGCGCTATGATGTTAGGACATCACTAAGTGATGGGAAGGTTTCGGCTCCATTATAATCTTAGGGGACCACCATTGTATATGCAGTCCGTCATTGACTGAAATATCATTACGTGGCGTGTGACAGTAATCAGAGGGTCAGGGGTGAAGTGGCACCAAAAGAGGGGAAAAGGGTAAACAAGTTCAGCACAGGAGTGAGAAAGGCAGTTCAAGTACAGGGAGAGCTGGAAACACAGGGGGAGCCGCCCAAATGCTCAGCAGTTTCAAAGATTTTTGCATGGGAGTAATTTAGTCATAAATTAAAGCCCATTCTGAGGATTTTTGTCCTCTCCTGTTATGTATCTTCAAGAGTAACTTGGACCACAGTGGAAAACACAATGGGTGCCAAACCAAATGTTGCAGGAATCATGGATGGTTCCCAAATCAGGACAAAACCATTAACAACAGTCAATACATATGTATGTCCTTATGAGGGATGCTGGTCTAAGTAAGCCCTTCGTACATTTTAAATCGTGTAATCCTTATAACTTTATGAGGAAAATATCACTGTCATGCCCATTGTACAGATGAGGAAACTGAGGCTCAAGAGCCTAAAGTGACCTGCCCCAGGTTCACTAGGTGATAAGGGCAGAACCAGGAATGAGTCCAGCCTGCCTGGCTCAGGGCTTCCCAATAAGGAGCCAGCCTTAGGTTTTGTATCACTTTCCCACAGGTTCCATGCTCAGAAGGGCTTGGGCTTAGAGTTTAATGCTTGTGGTTGCCGTCTTCAAATTCTTCATTTTATCTTCAAATTTGTGTTCTTGAATTGAAGCATGATGGGACAATAAAGCATGTGTGGGACCACATTGAGCTTTGTCTCACCTGCAGCCCCACCTGTTTTCCTAAGACAGATTCTGCCTGCCCTTTGCCCCCTTGCCCTCCTGGCCCTTCCAGGGATGGGGCTGCTGCCCTGAGGCTCCAGGGGCCAAGGGGCAGGCACAGTGAGGGTCAGGTCAGGATAGGCATCTTGCCCAACCGCAGTCCAGGTACTAGGTAGTCCAGGAGAGGAGACTGCAATCCTCTAAGGGTTGCGTGTTTGCCTTGGGTTGGGGGTTGGGCTCTGGAAAGGGGAAATGCCCAGCTGGACCTCCCTACCCCTCGACAGGCGGGTCTCACAACTGGCAGGCAGTGGAAACCCTCTGTGGTGGGCCACACGTTCGCCCAGTCGCAGGACAGGATTCCTGGGCACTTGAGAGTCTACACTCACCCCCCCCCCAAGTCTGCCAACCCCTCAAGGAGCACAATGTTAAATACCAAGTAAATACCACCATGGAAGATCAAGGGAGAGACTTTGACAGAGAGAAATGTCTTCTACTTTAGTACTTTACATGTTATTCTTCCTTCTTCTTAAAAAAATTGTAGTATAATTAACATTAACATTGTATTAGTTTCTGGTGTACTGTGTAGTGATTCTATATTTGTATATATCACAAAGCGATCACCACAATAAATCCAATTAACATGCATGATCATACATAATTACAAATTTTATTTCTCCTGGCAAGAATTTTCAAGATCTACTCTCCCATCTATTTTCAAATATGCAACACAGTATCATCAACTGTAGTCCCCATACTGTACATTACCTCCCAGGACTCATGTAACTGGAAGTTTGTACAGTTTGATCTCCTTCACCCATTTTTTCCTCTCTCCCCCCAAAGCCCTCGAACTCCTAGACAACTGCCAGTCTGTTCTCTATATCGATAAGCTTGGGGTTTAGTTTTTTTATTTTGTTTTGTTGTTAGATTCCACATGTAAGTGAGATCATACAGTATTTATGTTTTCCTGTCAGACTTATTTCACTTAACATAATGCCTTCATGGTCCATCTATGTTGTTGCAAATGGCAAGATTTTATTTTTTTTATGGCTGAATAATATTCCATTGTTTGTATATATGTGTGTGTGCTATGTAATTTTCTTGATCCATTCACCCATTGATAGGTATGTAGGTTGTTTCCATATCTTGGCTGTTGGAAATAAGGCTGCAGTGAACATGGGGTGCATATTATCTTTTCAAGTTAGTGTTTTCATTTTCTTCAGCTAAATACCCAGAAGTGGAATTGCAAGATTCTATGGTTGTTCTGTTTCTAATTTTTAAGGAACCTTCATACTGGTTTTCGTGGTGGCTCTACCAATTTACATTGCCATGAACAGTGTAGGAAAGTTCCCTTTTCTTCACATTCTTGCCAACACTTGTTACTTCCTGTCTTTTTCATAATAGCCATTATGACAGGTGTGAGGTGGTAACTCACTGTGGTTTTGATTTTCATTTCTCTGACACTTAGAGATGTTGAACACCTTTTCATGTACCTGTTGGCCATCTGTACGTCTTTCTCTGGAGAAACGTCTGTTCAGCTCCTCTGCCCACTTTTAACCAGATTGTGGTTTTTTGCTATTGAGTTCTACAAGTTCTGTATATATTTTGGTTATTAGATCCTTATCAGATATATGACTTGCAAATATTTTTTTCATTTTGTTGTTAGTTTCCTAAGCTGTGCAGAAGCTCTTCAGTTTGATGTAGTCCCACTTGTTTATTTTTGTTTTAGTTACCTTTGTTTTTGGTGTCAAATACAAAAAATATATATATATCTCCAAGGCAAGGATCTTTCCCTGCTTTTTGTCTATTATTTTTTTAAAGATTTTACTTATTTATTTTTAGAGGGGAAGGGAAGGAGAGAGGGAGAGAAACATCAATGTATGGTTGCCTCTCATGCATCCCCTGCTGGGAACTGGCCTGCAACCCAGGCATGTGCCCTGACTGGGAATCGAAACTCGATTCTTAGGTTCGTAAGCCCACACTCAATCCACTGAGCTACACCAGCCAGGGCTTTCCCTGCTTTTCGAACAAGGGGCCCAATATTTTCATTTTGTGCTGAACCAGCCAATTATATAGTCCTCCCTGGCATTCTGGGGGATCTGACCTCTTTATTTCACTTTCTTTGTAAAATGATGACACCTTGGCAAAGGCATTGTCAAGTTCAAACAATATAATCCAGTAATATGGGTTAGCTCATTTCTTCCCTACCCCTCTTTCTTCCTGTTTTCCAATAGATATCCTGCTCTTCTCATTACTTTTGGATTGATTTGACCATTCATCCCTAGGTGTTTAATTAATTGATGAATGAATCAGTCAGTTAATCACTTGGGGATTGATGGATACATGGATAGGCTAATGGAAAGAAAGACAGAGAAAGAACAGAGAGAGAGAGACAAGAGATGTACATAGATGTATAAGAAACATACAGAGACAGAAATTGAAAAACATAGTTTGGAAATATGTAGCTATATAGGCATACTTAGATGTGCAGAAAGACATATATATAAATTCCACAATGTTCTGTATTTAAATAATTTTATTATTTATGGCCTTTTTAAATTTTAACTTCCGAGACTTCATTTATGCCAAGCCTGACACCCAGCTAACAAAATCTAACAAAGAGGGGTCGTTATTAAACACAGAAAAGTGAAGGAACATTTTCTTAGCATTCTTCACTCAGTATCTGAGGTTTAAGGCCCCCAATGCCGGGTGCAGGAAAGGGGACCTATAGATCTGGCTGCCAAAGGTACAAAGTCTCACCCTGCTGGAGCCCTGGAGCCCAGGCCTGGGACTCAGAGCTTTGGTTTGGGCCCCTTAGGGGATACTATTTCACTGGGAGCCTTTGGGAGCCTTGTGAGAGAGGCTGTGTGACAATCCCAGCTAGAGAGAGAAGGTCAGAGTCTTTCTATCTTTGGTACTGATGCTTGTCTTCTGGAAAACTCTGTCAAGAGCCCCGAATATGCCATGACTGTGATCCTGCTATCTCACAAAAAAAATGGAGCTTTGTAGAGTGCACTTGCATTGCACCTCAAAACACATCTAAAGTTAAACATAATCATGGGGAAAATTTTTAATCAAAGTGCTATTTTATAAAAAGGTACTTTAAGGATTCTGAGATGTCATGACATACATAGTCATGGTTAACTAGAATTAAGGCACCAAGAGGTAACAACCCTTGCTTGAAATTCATAAAACCATGAATTTCAAAAGAAAGGTTCAAGCGTGCCGCGGCCCTCATGGCATTAAGCCAGAATAGCTTGTTGATTTGGGTAGCAGGAAGGCCAAGGTGAGAGATGTTGAAGCTGCAGTGTGAATTTGGGACAGGGAGTCTTGGAGGGCCACATCAGGTCTGTGGATGGTAACGTTTTGCCCTGAATTTTGATCACGACGCTGTGCATTTCCTCTCACTGCACTGTCAGTAGTGAAACTGGCAGATTTCATTCTCATTTCTCGAGGAGCTGTTGGGAGCCTAGACCAGGGCCAAGGAGGCTGCATTCCTGTTGCTGCTCCAGATGCTTTCCAGAGGGGCTGAGTAGGCTGCTCTCCCAGAGGCCTTGCTCGGTGGAAGTTGGTGATAGGAGCTCATTACGATCCCTTAATATCCAGAGTTGATTGGTTTTTGCTTATTTCCATGCAGTGTGACAACGAAGATGACTACAGGGAGATTAAGAAGGCCCAGGGAGAGAAAGAGAGCTCTTCACGACTGACTGCCTCTGCCAATAATACTTTGTCTGCTAATCATTGCAACATGAACATCAACAGGTATGTGTGCTTCCTCAAAGGCAGAGTGAGCTAGAGGGATCTCTGGGTCTGAAAGTCTTGTGTCATAGGGAAAAAGAGCCAGATTTTTCATGACTGCACTGGTCTGGGTCTCCAGACTTGCTTTGCTTGGTTTCACCTGAGGCTGATATTCGTGTCTGGGTGTGTGCCTCATGTCACAGCTCCAGGTGTGGGTGGGTGAGTGGTTCTTTGTAACAAAAGACCAGTTACTAGTTCCACACAGGTCTGCACTTCCAGAGACATACTTTCCCTCTGATAACTTAGTAACTGAGTTTTTAATCCATTATTTTAATAGCTCCTGAGCTCCTAGAACACTAAGCTTATTACACAGATGGAGAAATATAAACTTTGAGCAGAATCTTCATAGCAGACACCTGGAGCTCTTAGATAAAGACTAAAATTGTGGCATTAGATAGGATCTGTGTCTGCAAGGTTAAATGGCCTCCAGGTAACTAACTCCTCTGAAGGAGTTCCAGATGGACCCACATCATACTGAATCCCCTGTGTGACAAATGTCTTTCTAACAAGGCAAGGTCCCAGATATTTATCATAAGCTACTGGCTTCTCATCACTCATAGAAGCTCTTTCCATTTAGAAATACCACAGCTCGGAAACCACTTTTCCTCTGCTAAGACACTTATTCTCCCTGACTGTGTACATAGAATTTTTAAGGGGAGATTAATGCTTCAGCACAACACATAAAAATGTAAACTGAAAGGCTAGGAGAAGACATAGAGCAGCACTAAAACTCAGAGAGGAAACTGGAGACAAGGGCACAGGAGCCAGGCCCACTGCAGTGGTAGAGTCACCTTGGGGAGGAAGGCCAGAGATCCTGAAGGTCTGGGCAGCAGGGAGAGCCACACATGCAAGCTGACCTTGTCCACAAATCCTGTGCCAAGTGGACAGTATTCCAAAATATTGGAAAAATGTGAGTGGGGGAAATACGGTTCCAAATAGTCTTTCGAATGTGTAATGTAGTCATATATATGCTTCTTTTTACATTAGCTATAAGCAACCTTTCTAGCAGATCTGGTAACGACCATGATTTCTAAGCAGTGATGATTGTAAACAGTATCCAAGATGCTCAAGTTCAGTGAGAGATTGATGAAAATGAGGATGTGACTTTTTCCGTCCAAGTTCATGGAACCCAGGATACGGAAACTCTTGCAGGAGAGCCTTTGCCTGACAGAGCCTGCTCACTCTGGCGGTTTCATGTCAAATAATGCAACAGTGCTTATGAAAGTGTTTTGAGTACTTTCTAGGAAAGATTGTCTGTGTACTTCTGGATTTGTGATGACTGCTATCAAGTTATACCTGTGTGGTTTGATGAGAAAACCCCCTATATAAAGTGATCACCCATCACAAAAAGGAGAGCCAAAGAAAGTTTCCTTGGTCAACTTGACTATATAAAATTATAATGATGAAGAAGAAATAATCATATGTCCAAACAGCATTTAATGTAATAATTTAGTTTTGCATGAACATTTAAAATCACATATATATAAAATAATAGAGACTTAGAAATAGGACTTTTTCATTCACGTGTCAAGAAATAGTAATATTCAGACTGTTCATAATCATCTTCAGCATCAGTGCCTTCATTATCACTAGTGGAGTCACTTTGATTGGCCCAAGGCAGCTTTCTAGAATGCATCTTCTCACTTCTAAATTGTTAGCTCTCCATTGCTTTTTGAACCAGAAATCTATCACCACTTGACCAGACTTCTGGTCAAGATGGAGGCATAGGTAATATACTTTGCCTCCTCACACAACAAAAAGAACGACAACAAATTCAAAAACAAAAAATAACCAGAACTGCCAGAAAAATGAACTGTATGAAAGTCCAACAACAAGGAGTTAAAGAAGAAACAGTCACCCAGACTGGTAGGAGGGGTAGAAAGGGGTAGCTGGGGTGGAAAGGACTTGCAGTAAGGCGGTGGCTAGAGGACTGGGGCAGATGAGGTGGTGGCTGGTGGAGCAGGCAGTCCCACATTTGCATACAGATAAACCAGGAGAAACACCTGGGGAGCAAGAGCGACCACACAATCCAGGGTTCCAGCATGGGGAAATGAAGCCTTAAAACCTCTGAATGAAAAAACCTGTGGGGGTTGAGGCAGCAGGAAAAACTCCCAGCCTCACAGGAGAGTTTGTTGGAGAGACCTACAGGGTCCTAGAACCTACACAAACCAACCCATCTGGGAATCAGCACCAGAAGGGCCCAATTTGATTGTGGATATAACAGAGGGAGTGACTGTAAGCTGATGGAGAGCTGAGCAAGCTGCATTGTTCCCTTTCAGACCCCTCCCCCACATACAGTACCACAACCCAGCCACAAGGGTTGCCCTGCCCTGGCAAATACTTAAGGCTCTGCCTCTTACTACATAAACAGGCTTGCCAAGACCAAAAGTAATGCCCAAATGAAAGAACAGATCAAGCCTCCAGAAAAAGTACAACTAAGAGATGAAGAGATAACCAACCTACCAGATGCAGAGTTCAAAACACTGGTAATTGGGATGCTCACAGAAATGGCTGAGTATGGTTGCAAAATAGAGGAAAAAGTAAAGGCTATGCAAAGTGAAATAAAGGAAAATATACAGGGAACCAATAGTGACAGGAAGGAAACCAGGACTCTAATCAACAGTTTGGAGCAGAAGAAAGAAGTAAACATTCAATCAGAACAGAATGAAGAAATAAGAATTCAAAAAAATGAAGAGAGGCTTAGGACTCCAGGACAACTTTAAATGTTCCAACATCCAGATCACAGGGGTGCCAGAAGGAGAAGAGGAAGAGCAAGAAATTGAAAACTTGTATGAAAACATAATGAAAGAGAACTTCCTTAATCTGGCAAAGGAAATAGACTTCCAGGAAGTCCAGGAAGCTCAGAGAGTCCCAAAGAAGGTGGATCCAAGGAAGCACATACCAAGGCACATCATCATTACATTACCCAAGATCAAAGATAAGGAGAGAATCTTAAAAGCAGCAAGACAAAAGGAGACAGTTACCTACAAAGAAGTTCCCATAAGACTATCAGCTGGTTTATCCAAAGAAACTTTACAGGCAAGAAAGGGCTGGAAGGAAATATTCAAAGTCATGAAAGGCGAAGACTTACATCCAAGATGACTCTATTCAGCAAAGCTATCATTCAGAATGGAAGAGCAGATAAAGTGCTTCCAAGATAAGGTCAAGTTAAAGGAGTTCATTATCATCGAGCATTTATTGTATGAAATGTTAAAGGGACTTATTTAAGGAAAAGAAGAAGATCAAAAATACAAATAGTAAAATGACAGCAAACTCAACTATCAACAACCAAACCTAAGGAAACAAAAACAAAAATGAGCTATGCAAACAACTAGAACAGGAACAGATTCACAGAAATAGAGATCACAAGGAGGGTTATCAGCAGGGAGGGGTACGGGGAGAATGGGGGTAAAGGTACAGGGAATAAGAAGCATAAATGGTAGGTACAAAACAGACAGGGGGAGGTTAAGAATAGTATGGGAAATAGAAAAGCCAAAGATCTTACATGTACGATCCATGGGCATGAAATAAGGTCAGGGAATGCTGGTGGGAGGGGTGGTACAGGGCAGAGGGGAATAAAGGACTGAAAAAAATGGGACAACTGTAATAGCATAATCAATAAAATATATTTTTAAAAAAGAAAAGAAATCTATCAACACAAATTTTATCCCTAAACATGTCTATTTGCATAATCTCTAGAACCTTGGCTCTATGATTCAATGCCTGTGTTTGTAATTTCCACACTGTCACCACCAACTAAGGAAATTACTTTCTGAAGTGACTTTAATGGCTTATTTGCAGTGATAGCCAGCACATACAATTAAGAAATCATAACTACAGGAATAATGACTAAATCTTTGTTAAGTAGATTTACTTTTTTTTAACTGACTCTATCAGGTAACTTCTACGAGCTTCCCAAATTAGGAATAATTTGGTTTCTTTCAGGCTAATGTGCCTCTTCCCAATTTTTTCTCAAAGTTAAATAATGGAGAAAGTCCCATCAATATAATATATATAGCAAAAACTCAATTATAAATGACTCCATTCTCTGATGATTAATTTTGGGGATCAGGGGAGTTACAGATAATAGTTTTAAAGGAAATAAAGAGCTAGGAATCAGAAAGTATTACTTCTGATGAGCTTTCTATTCTGTGTTTATTCTGATCAATGCCTCATTAGCTCAGAAAATAATGGAAAGTTGCTCCTTGCCTTATAGGTTATTCTGAGATTCGGTTATTCTCCATGTAATAATTAGTGTAAGCTCAAGTGTTATCAAAAGTCCTTTTAGAAGTAGGGAACACTGCCCTGGCTTGGTGGCTCAGTTGATTGGAGCATGATCCCATACACCAAAAAGTTGCAGGTTTGATTCTCCATCAGGGCACATACCTGGGTTACGGGTTCAGACCCCGATCCGGTCATGTATGCATGTATGAGAGCCAAGAAACTGATGTTTCTCTCTCCCTTCCTTTCTCTCTAAAATCAATAACTATATCTTCAGGTGAGAATTTTCAAAAAAGAACTAAGGAACATGTATATCATTTGAGTGACTTTCTCATTACTTGCTGTGTACACTTACTAGGAAAACAAGAAAAAAATTGTTTTATATTTTGAGATCCTTGGATGAAAACACTTGGAAAATGAAGGTCTTATTATTCTTAGTTATTTAACTCCAGAATTACTCTTCATCCTGTAGGACACATAAAGAAACAATGAGTGAAATTTGCTTATTGTTTGTTATGGTCCTGATGCCATAAAATTGTTTCCTGGTATAATAATTCTCTGTAAATGTCTTCCTCCCAGCAGGTGTTAAACAGAAGGTTAGGGTCATATATAAAACGTTTACCTCCCCCTGCGCTGGCTCTGTGACATTCCATTACTGTGATTTTCCTTTTCAGCTTGGCAATACCCATAAATAAAAATGAAAAATTGCTCCGGTCGCCCATCTCACCCCTCTCCGA
>PVKM010030391.1:0-17305 GCA_004027735.1 Carollia perspicillata
CTTCCATATCTTGGTGATTGTAAATAATGCTGCAATGAACATAGGGGTGCTTATGTTCTTTTAAATTAGTGTTTCAGGTTTATTTGGATAAATTCTCAGAAGTGGAATCACTGGATCATTAGGCAGTTCCATTTGTAATTTTTGAGGTATCTCCATAATGCTTTCCACAGTGACTTCACTAATCTCCCTTCCCACCAACACCACAACAGGGTTCTACTTTCTTCACATCCTTGCCAGCCTTTGTTGTTTGTTGATGTGAGGTGATATCTCATTGTGATTTTAATTTGCATTTTTCTGGTACTTAGTGATGCTGAGCATCTTTTGATATATCTATTAGCCATCTATATGTCCTCTTTGGAGAAATGTCTGTTCAGATCCTTTGCCTAATTTTTAATTTAATTGCTTGTTTTTCGCTTATTTGTTTATTTGTTTGGAGTAGAGTTTTATAAGTTTTTCAGAAATTTTGGATATTAACCCCTTATCAGATGTATCAGCAAATATGTTCTCCTAATCTGTGTATTGTTTTTCATTTTATTGATGATTTCTTTTGCCATGAAAAATCATTTAGTTTGAGGTTGTCCCATTTGTTATTTTTTTTCTTTTGTTTCCCTTGCCTGGGAAGATATATCCGACAAAATATTGCTATAAGCAGTGTCTTAGGTTTTACTGCTTATGTTTTGTTTAAGATTTTTATAGCTTCAGGTCTAGTGTTTAGGTATTCCATACCTAAATTTTAAAATACAAGTACATCCCATGTGAGGTAAAGTGTATAAGTCTATGACCTTTGACTTTAAGTTTTGTGCTAGGCCTGGAGAGAAGAGAAGATGAGGTCTCCGATGTTTTCTTCTGCTTTTGGTCATTTAAAATCTCTGTTTAGAATAACCTGCCTGTAGGAACCAAAGGAGGACGTGGAATAGGTTGATAACCTATGCCACATGTGGCAAACACAAAGCCCACTGGCCAAATCTGGCCCTCCGCCATATTTTATCTGGCCTGGCACTTTTTTTCTACCTGGTGGCAGCACTGAGCTCCTTGCCCCTAGTTAAGGAGTAGTTGCATTTATATGGTCCTAAAATTACATTCAGCCCCTTGAAGGCAACAGCGAGGCTGATGTGGCCCCCAGTGAAAAGGAGTTTGACACTCCTGAATGCACTCATGGAACAAATATAAAATTTAAAAGAGGAAACTAATTAAACTGGAAGAAAAGATATTACTCTTTCCTTGAGATAATGAATTTTATCTTGTAGGAAATTTTCATCAAATACGAAGGGAAAAATGAGATCTGAAATGTTATGAAAGATATACATAAATGAAAAAAACAAAATATTTCTAAATGTCACTAGTGTTAAGAAGGCAACAAAAAAAAAAGAAGAAATCTGACTTAGATGTCATTACTAGAATGAAACTGATGGGATTTAAGAAAATCAGAGTGAGGGAGAAATGTATAGTCTCAGGGAGCTTAGTGTAATGACTCACTCATAGTGAACCATGAGGCAGGGAATTACAGAGAAGTGATCTGTTCAAGCGAGAAGTGGAAAATCCAGAGGAAAAGCAATAGGATTATATCTAAAAGGTTAAAATGACCAAACTAGATGAATTGCAGGGAAAAAATGGGAATATCATAATAATTTAACCCAAAGTTTGCTTGACAAACTTTGTAGTTACACTTGTTTTGGGTGAAGTCATGGGAATTATTGAAATATTTTTGTATCCTGAAAAAACATGGGCAAGAAATAAATGGAATTGGGACTCTAAGGGGAAGCTGAATAAAGATGGAGTATATATAGAGAGAGCTGAAAAGGAAAATGATGGGTAATTAGATGATGGATTAATATGTGTTTTATCCTTCACATAGTTCTTAAACTTGTGAAAGTACAAAAGAAAACTTTCAGATATTTTTTGGCAGATCACAAGTATATTTTCTGTGGCAACTTGAGTACTTATTTAGTAAATGTAATTTACTAAATATTTATTATTAATTTAGTATTAACAATATTAAATACTTACAAATATTTTATAAGTTATATAGACTCATTATATTCAAAACACGAATAATCATCTTGTCTTAATGTTTTAGGTGATAATATGCTGTGAATTAGGAAATATAATTAACTCAACCTTCTGCCATCATTTTGCTTCTTATATATATTTCTTATTGCTTATAATTGCTTTAATTTAATCATTCAAATTTTAATTTAATTGGAAATAGAGCATTATCTTTTACATGCTTTAATTTAAACCTGGGTAAAAATAGGTTTAATTAGAGGAGCAAGAAACAGCATGCCCAAGTAGATTGCCAATGAGTATGGTTAATTGTGAGGAAATATAAATCATCCCAAAAAGGTTAGCTATGCAAGTCCATAACAATCACAGAGTCAAATGTATATAGTGGGTGAATGTTAAAAACTTTATAGAGGTATATTTCTTCCACTCAGCCTACCCTGCCTTAGAGGTTATTTCTTCTGTAAGAAGCAGAACTAACAGTGAGAACCAACACTGTTCATCCTTCAAGCCTTGCATGTTTACCTCCTCCCACCCCCACCGCTGCTCCTCAATATTCTTATTGCTATGCTTCATGCCTTAATTCCTCCAAACACAGTTATATAAAACAAAATAGAGTAAATGTTAAAGTAATATTTAAAAAATAAAATTGATTGGACACCAGTCAAAGGAAAATGATTACTCTTCATGTCTCTGAAATAGAGTGGAAATTTCAAAACTATTATGGTTATAATTATTTCAGTGTTTTGTTTTATTTTTAAAGCACAAATAAAAACAACTTTGTGTCTTTTTAATATTTTCCTTGTAGTATTTCAGTATAGACCAATGAATGTGCATATCACCCTGTAACACCGACTAATGTTTTCATTTATTGCATGTTATAATAAAAGGCACAACAATGGTCAGATTCAATGTTAAGTTTATGTAGCAATAGGAACTTCGATGGTTTTAGCTAGTTTATTATACACTGCCACATAAGACAGTTGCTATCTCTAGAATACTTACAAAATACTTGAATGGCATCTGATATTCATAAGATTACATCTATTTGGACATTCATTCCAGTAACATTCTTTGAGCTTTTACCACCTGAGAGGTACCTGGTTAGGTTTTAGGAATACAGAGACAGAAAAGGGACTACTCAAGGGATATTTAATATCCTGGGGATAAAAAACAAATGAAATTTAAAAACCCAAGTTATTAATTGCAATCAGTGCTGAAATCCATGTATGTACAATGCCATATGGGAACAAAGAGTAGGGATATTTCATCTAGTTTTGGAGTGGTTTACTAGCCAATGTTTTGTTTTTGATCATTTTGTTTTTCCCGTTAAGAGGTAACCTCAGAGCTTGAAAAAATAGTACTTCGAAGAAAGTTTGAAGGAAGGAAGTAACAAGAGACAAAAGAACTAAGGCATAGAAATAAACAAAGGCAACGGCGTGTATTTAAAACAGGTGGCATTCTTTAATGCTTGCACAGTCTTTGTTTTCAGATTTAATATATGTATATATATTCCATTTTAACTTATCAAGGTTACTTTAATAAGTGATAACTAAGTTCCAATAATAACTGTATTATATGAAAGAAAGCATCAGAGGATAGGTCAATTAGAAAGAATATTCTGAGAACTTTAATCAAAGTAGTCTTTTGAGACATTTAAAATGTTAGCTGATAGTTTATATACTTATAGTTTAGTTGTAAGATAGAATGTATCTGCATCACTCTTCATCATTTTTGTATTGAATATACAAATTCCAGATTAGTTCCCACCAAGTGGTTAAAAATAAAAAGGGCAAACTTTCCAAAGCATCGGATGACATACCAACAAAAATAGAATTGGTTCAACATTTCTGGCCTTGAAATAAATTGATTTATTAAGGCGCCAAACACTGCTAATAATTGAGGAAGAAAATAATGAATAGGGATATATGTTATCGATGGAATATCAATATCCCAGTGGAATATCGATGACCCAGGCTATTTTCCAGGGAATTGATAAATGGGATAATACAGGATAGGGAAAATGGGCAATTTTTTTCACACAAACAGATACACACATATGCACATATACCCATATGTATATATACATATTCATACATGTATGTAGATGTATTTATATACACATGTGTGTATTCACTTTTTTTGGTTCCTAATAAATGTCTTCACATAACTGAAGTTGTTTTGGGGAAAGGGAATGAGTAGAGAGGATTGTAAATGAAAAGCTCCAAGGCATGTATAAGAAACAGAAAAAGAAATTCACATGTAACCATAAAGCCCAGTTAGAGATTTTTAACAATGTTTCATTTAACAGTGCTTTCACTTACATGTGACCACTAACAAATAAAATCTGCAATCAAGGGTCTAATGATAGTGGGAAGCTGACAAAGAGGTTACTGGACTAATGATCTGGGTCATTTGCTGAGATTAGGTAACTTTAGAGAAATCTAAGAAATAAATAATAATTTACTCTTGGACACTGGAAAATGCACAGAAATGTTTATTAGCAGGCCAAACCAGCATTGAAGAGTTACTACATTGTAGGACCAATGTCCCTCTTGGAGTGGATAAAGGCTGGAGTAAGGAGAATCAATACAAAGAAAGGAAAGTGCTTCCTTCCTTCATTGACTGTGAAATAAAATCCACCCCCAAAAATAAGAAGAGTAAAGGGCAGTAGCAACCAGAGATTAGCCATCTAATAATCACAGATAAAACCCCTACATTTACAATACATGCCTCTGACCCAAGCTGTCATAGACAGTGTGTTTGAGAAATCTACTCAGGCATGGATTCCATATATATATATATATATATATATGACTCTTCTGTTGGCAAATTTTGTTGCAACTAAGTTATTATAGGAGAAGTAAGCCTGGCACATGCTCTGAGGAAACATGCTAGAAATGTATACATTTATACTTTAAAGCAAAGTAAATAAAAATAGAGATTTTTAAGAAGGCAGATCTAAAATAGCTTGAGCCCAGAGAATACATGCCATTATGAAGCAGAAGAGGGATGACATTTCTCAAATCATTAGTGGAAGGTCTTTAGAATGTACTTGGTAATTTAGCACATTGGTAATAGTCTAGGAAAAGAAATGCTTGGGCCCCCTTAAAATAGATGAAATGTAAGGGAAAACCTGTTTAAAAAGATAGAAATAATAAAAACATGACTGAGAACACAAGCAATACAGCCAAATTTACAACCATTAAAGAATCAGTTACATTCTGAAAGAAGGAAAGAGACAGAGAGAGTGAGAGCGAGCAAGCAAGAAGAATCATATCCCAATGCACCAGGAGGGTGTATTAAAAATGGGGATTGTTTCTGCTGTCAATACTGAAAGCATAAAAAATGTATAAGCATTAAAGGCATACCTTTGTGTAGTTTCACATGTTAAAGTGCATAGTGGGTTCTTATTGTGCCCTTAAGGGTACAGAATTGAAAACAAAAACATATCAATAACAATTTTGGTTCAGGAGTCTGTTGGGTCATTTTCCAGGAGAAGCATAAGAGGGAAAACTAAAAACATCATCCAGTAGGCAGATTTCATAAACCAAAGAGGTACCAGGTCAGGAAGCTGTGCTGTGATGTAGGATTAAAACAATTTTGGAAGATTAGTGTAATGCAGAGAGAAGAGCAGGAACCAAGAGAAGCAAATAGAGAAATAAAAAGAAAACAAAGATCTTGTAACACACCTTTGCTTGTATGAACTAAGGGACCCTCTGGGAAGATCTGGAGAAAAGTACTACTGCACAATACATTTTTAAAACATAGGAATACTGTTTTACTCTCTAAGGGAGAGAATGATATAATTAAGTGAAATTTGCCCCTGGAAATGGGATAGTCCAGTTCTGCACATTCTTGTTAAGTGAATCCTCCCAAATAATTGAAGTTGGTAAATGTTTAAGGACTCTACTGATTAAATTGGTGATGAATTAAAAATAATATTTCCATCTCAGTTTCCTTAGTTTATCATCTTTCCATCAGATAACATTATATTAAGGTAAGAAACAAGGATAACTGTAACAACTAGTGGAATTATATTTTATTCAATGATGTATGGAAATGAGATCTATTTAGTGAAGTATATCCATTACTATATCTTCAATTCTCCAATTATTCTCTGAATTTTGGGAGGATTGGAATATATTATTTTTAGAATTTGGAATGATTCTGGGGATGCTGAGTGATCGTCATCTGTGCCTGATGAAAACATCTCAGGCTTTACAGTTCAAGAAGGATACACAATTTTTCACCTTCAAGGGCCAAACACCATACACTCTCAGACTGGCAATAGATTAGTTAGCTGAATATTAAAGTTTAAAATGAAAAGACTGAACATCTGGAAGTAATTCAGGTGTTTTTCTTTCAGTGGCTTAACAAAGGAAAATATTATAAACAATTCCCAGCACACAATACTAATAAAAAGTAAATTTTTCAGTTCTCTACAGACAATCATCCCTATTGTCCCCATCTGTGGAAGAACCACACACACTTTGTTTTGATATGCCACTGCTTCCCTCTGTTATAGTAGGCATCTGGTTAGATATTAACCTAAAAGAAAGTGCAACTTCAAACACACCCTGGGGAAGAGCCACATCCTCCACCAAATGGACAATAATCTCTGAGTAGGCTGGAAAGACCAGTTTTCCAGTTTCCCCAGGGAACAACTGGCCCTTTCCCCCAGATTAAAGGGATAAACAATGAGGAAGAAAGTCCTTTGGGCACATACACTGTAGAAGCTAAGATGGTACGGGGGCAAGTCTTTCTAGTAAGTTTATGTACATAAGCAAACTTATGAGGCATGTGCAGCAGAAGACAAAATGTCAACCGTAAAGGTGAGGAGACTAGCTTGAGTAAATCTGGAGAAAACACTGCATAGGATAAGGTTCAAAACCCAGAAGATCCAGGGAAGAGATTAGATAGTTTGAAAGAAAGCCTACTCCCACTCACGCTGAAGAAAATATAATTAAATCTTCATAAAGGCCGGAGGCACTCTCTCTCTTCAGCAGCTGCGTGGACAAAAGCACAGGGCAGATCACTGGCCAGGTAGGAGCAAATACTCAGCTAGACTATTGGAGCATTAGATGATGGAAAAATGGCAGGTCTGCTCTGGGTCCTGGCACTCTTCCTGGGCTTGGTTGGCCCAAGTACAGGCCAGCAGCCCCAGAAGCTGGACTTCTTCCACAGCAAAACAAAGCTGAACCACCTGCTCAAGAATGAGACATTGATTAACCTCTTCCTTTGTTTTCACTCTAATAAAACTTACCAGTATACTTGAAGTCCTCCTGTGTATGTGTCCCTGACATGCATTTCCCGTGATACCATGGAAGAATCCTATATCCTTTGGTAACAC
The DNA here is from genome assembly GCA_004027735.1 of Carollia perspicillata. Lineage (NCBI taxonomy): Eukaryota > Metazoa > Chordata > Mammalia > Chiroptera > Phyllostomidae > Carollia > Carollia perspicillata. The sequence goes on from PVKM010030391.1 coordinate 7,355, forward strand.
CTCCAATAACACTTTAATTCTGTATGCTTTACCCAAACCCTTTTTTCATCATCCTTATATTCTTCTCCTATCCTGTGCCTAATGTGTTTAGACAGAATCTCATATTTATTGGGTCAGATTTCATAAGAGATAGGGGTCCCAGCATTAAAAGCTATGTATGTAGTTTATACATTATTTTTCTAGGACTGTTTAAGTAAAGCTTTTGTAAGTCTCTCTCAATTGCACAATTTGATTAATGCAATTTAGGTTAGTGGCCTTGCATATGCATATATTCAATAACATCTTGTAAGTCTTCAGAGATAACCTGTAAAATCAGAAAGCATAATTGGCTCACCTTGAATTTCTAATAGTATTATAGTAGTCATTAGGTTATTTGCTTCTTCAACAGCCATTTGTTTTTAATTTATCCCTCCTACTAGTCTCTAATTTATTTTGGGGCATTTCACTGATTTGTTATGGAGTTTTCATTCTTAGGTTCATGAGTTTAGCTAAGTTAAGACAAATAGTGTTTTGGGTTTTTTTTAGCAGGACAAACAACTATTGCAAAAGTGAGCATATATTATGAACTGAATAGTTGTATCTCCCCCCTAAAATTCATATGTTCAAGTCTAAGCCCTGATGTGACAGTATCAGAAGGAGGGGCCTTTGGGAGGTAACTAGGCAATTAAGGTAGAGTCCTAAATGAGAAGAGGCCAAGAAGCTAGCCATATGGAGTTTACAAGAATTTGGCAGTCTGCAATATGAAGGAGGATCCTCACCAGAACTCAACCCCCTGGCAACCTAACCTCAGGCCCCCAGAACTAAGATAAATGAATTTCTGTTGTTCATAAGCCATCCAGTCTAAGGAACTGTGTTATAGGAGCCCAATCTAAATAAGAGTGTGCAACATAAAATTTATTGAGTCAAAATTTTTGTAGAGAATTCAGACTAACAGACTTTTGTTCTTTTCCTAGATATAATCTTGAAAGTTACACACTTTAGAACTATTGCCAATCACCTTATGATGAAGAGTAGCTGAAAGTTATCTTGATTGCAATTTCTAATTATGAGGGTGGGTTTCATCTACAATTCACCAAAATATTCCCTTATTAAGTGAATTACCCTGTTATCAAGTAGCCTGACCTCAGAAATACACTACAATTGTCACTATTTTTACCTCTTTCTTCTGTTACTTTTCCTTGGTGCTACCTAATTTTGTAATTAAGGTCAGCTTTGGCTCTCAAGCATGGTGAAATTAGCCTTCTATAGTTTCATGGATACTGACAAAGTACACCAGACATCTGGGTAAAACCAAAGGACTTTACAACTAACTTAAGGCAATAACAGCAGATAGTGTTAGTATTTCTACCAGTTTCTGGAGCTCCAGTTCCCACAGGACAACATGAAGAAGAAAAGTTTATGTCTGCACATGTCTCCTATAATGCCTAAGTGCAGGGTTCCTAAGGGGAACCCTGAGCATGAGCTAAATCTTTTATAACACACAATAAGTAGAAAGTATGCCTAACTTTTTACCTGGAGGCTAGCACTGTCTTTATTTTTCTGAACTGTAAATGGATCTGTCCTTTTCACTAAAAAGAGAATCTGTTTCTCTTTTTCAAAACTATTAACTATACAAACATACTTGACAAGACAGTTCACAACAAAGATACTCAGAGACTCTCCTCATAAGACATACAGGAATGGCCCTATCCATTGGGTCATACCTGGCTTGTGTGACTCAATGGATTGAGTGCTGGCCTACAAACCAAAGGGTCACTGGTTCAATTCACAGTCAAGGCACATGTCTGGGTTGCAGGTCAGGTCCCCAAAAAGGGGTACATGAGAGGCAACAGCACACTGATGTTTCTCTCCCACTCTTTCTTCCTCCCTTCCCTTCTCTAAAATAAATAAATAAAATATGTTTTTAAAAGACAGAAATGTAGAAGATGCACAGAAAATCACCTCACAACATGGGCAAGTAGTCCAGGTCTTTCTCTTGTCCAGGTCTCACATTAATTTCCATTATACCATTATCCTACTTTCTTAGGGGGGCGGATTTTATATTCAATCACAACACTTTACAGTTGGGTCTCATATCAATAGTCTAACAAAATATACTTATACTCTGTAATATACTCTGTAATATACTCTGTATATTACTTCATTCAATTCTTTGATAAAAAGTGGAAAACTAAAATAATTTTTGGATATGTAGAACATCCTAAAATTATTTTTGAAGAATTTTCCACTCTAAAAACACTGAAAAAATTAAAATCTTACTTAAAATGGAATGAATCTTTGTAATACTCTTTTTAAGAAGGATCCATTAACTTTTTTCTTTTTTATTGGTTTTTGATAGAGAGACAGAGAGAGAGACAGAGAGAGATTTATTGTTCCACTTATTTATGCATTCATTGGCTGATTCTTATGTGTGCCCTGAGCAGGGATTGAACAAGCAACCTTGGCATACTGAGATAATGCTCAATTCCAACTGAACTACCCAGCCAGAATTAAGACCCATTTACTTTGGATTTTCTAGCATCCACTCAATTGCTAATATGTTTAGCAGTAGTCAGGAGGTTGGTACTGCTCTATTTTCCCCTAAGGAGATTTACTTTTTAAACTTACATTAATAATAAATATTCAATTTTTATATAATCTCAATATTTTTCGCCAAGTACAACATAGTGTATTTTCTATGCTAATGATTACTGGTACAAGAAATATCCCACCTGATTACAATGTTGTGAATTATATTTTAAAATAATTTTGTTTTATTAAGGTAAAATCTATTTTGTCCATGTTTATTTAACTATTTTTCTGTTAACAGAATATTGCTACATATTTTGGAATGTGCACCAAATTCCAATGTGGGTATGGAGGGTTTTCCCTTCACCGCAAAGTAATTCTCAGATATCAGCTGGGCATCTTATAATTCAACTCAGTCATTACACTATCTGCCCAGAGATAGCATCAGATCCCACAAGTGAAGGACTCGGTTCCACAAGACTGTCCACCCCCACTCTTCAGATGCCAGGTGCAAGCCTAGCTTGTCACCTGTGCTTGGACCAACTGGCTAGAGATTGGAAGTTCCAATGACCCCCTCCTTGGGTTTGATTATTTGTTATGTGACTCACAGAACTCAGAGAAACATTTCACTTACTATATTTCCAGTTTATTATGAAATAATGTAACTCAGAAACAGTCAGTTGAAGAGATGCATAGAGCAAGATATGAAAAAAGGAAGAGAAGTTTCCATGTTCTCTCCCTAAATCCCCATGTGTTCAACTCAGAAATTCTCCTAATCCTCTCCCTTAGGGTTTTTACAGGGGCTTCATTATATAGGTATAATTAAATTGGTGGTGGTTAGGGATTGATTCAATATCTAGTCTCTCCTCAGAACTGTCAAGGGATCATTTTATAAAGTATATGATTGTCTAACTACAATGCTATATAACTAAAACTAATACAAAATAATATTGAGTATAAGTTGTAACTGAAAAAATATAATTAAAAAAAAGAAGGTAAATCAAAGACCCTAGTATCACCTGACTTTACATCTGCTTGTTGCTGTGTGTTCAATGATAACCAATTTTTCCTTTCTATAGCTCCATCTTTTTTGTCTCCCTCACTTGCAACTTATATATTTATCTTGACTTGCCTGTTTTCCATTCTACTGCAGACAGACTTGCACATGAGGTACACGGGGTAGCTGTTGACAAGTCCTAGGACTGTTCTGCATCCCACCCCCAACTAGCAATCCAAAAGAAAGAGAAACTATCCTTATAATTATCTCCAGATGATATTTTATGGAAAGTTTGTTTATTGTTCTGTTTTTGTTGTATGTGTCTCCTTAATTGCAGGTGATGGATTATGGTTGGGCCTTTCCAGTGGGAGAGATAGGTCCCCAAAAGAAAAGGTCCATTTAATAGACCAAAACACTGGGTTCTCACTACTTTGCCTATACACACGCTTCATGCAGGCCATTCTGTACATCAGGGATACATTAGTGAACAAAACAAAATAAAATCAGTGCCTGCTGAATCTTGAATAATAATGTGTGTCTTTGTGTGTGTGTATTGGGACTATGGACAATAATAAATACAATACACAAGTAAATTTGGTCTGTAAAATAATGATATTATGAAAATTCTATCTAGCCTCAAACAATGATAGGAAATTGCTTCATGGCTGTTAAATCTCTATGTAAAATTATACTCTCAACAACATCTGATGAATGAGAATGTTAAAACTGCAAAAAAAAAATAGAGTGAAAATAGAAATCTTATAAAATATCTCAATATCACAAATAGGAAAAAGGAAGTAAAATCCAGAGAATTTTTGTAGAAAGTCAGGGAAGACAATTTCCCATAAATAACTAAGCAATTCCACTGCCTCAGAAAGAAAAGAAAGTTCTTTTTAGAAAGTTTTTAAAGAAAAGAAAAGAAATTTATTCTGGGAATGCAATGTTGCTTCAACATTAAGAAATCTACTAATATCATATACCATGTAATAAACCTAAAAACAATTCATATGATTGTCTTCATAAAGCTTGGTAAGTCCTTTAATATAGTCAATAGTCATTCTTGATAAAAACTCAAGAAATAGAAATACAGACTACTATTGCAATGTGATTTCATATATATAAATATAAAATGCTTTTACATATGTATCTTAGTTCTAAGGGCCATTATGTTAACTATTAGGGAAACTCTAGAGACATGCAACAGAGCTTTAGCCACTGCAGTTAAAATGAAGACTACTAGACATGAGCATGTGTAGAAAAGGTTTGTTTTTATTACCCCTGAATCCCAATGTCTCTCTTCTCTTCTTTTTTTCCCCTTCTTATTTTCCCTCTAGTCCAAGAAGGGACAAATTAGGACTCTTGAAAGAGAAAGGCTTTGGTATTGACTGCTAATGTCATTAGGCTCTCACTTTTTACTACAACTTCAGTACATGTTATGAAAGAGGTCTTCCTAAACAAGATATTCCTCTTTAAGAAGTTGGATCCAGCTACTGAAATTATAAATTTTTGTTTGCGTAATAATATTTCAATGAAATCAAATTATGTGCAGGGTGCTAGTTATAAAGTTTTTAAAGAAATAGTTAATGAAATTATTTGATCAAATGTAAGTCATAAAACTATCTTCTACACTATTTCAGTCTTCCTGGTGCAAAAGAACACTAAATAAGGTGATTGAGCAAAACACTGGAAAGAATATTGCTGACATAAATTTGTTATTCAGACACAAGATTACTGGATCTTTTGATATGAAAAAAATAAGTTGAACACTTACTTTCTTGAGACAGTAGGAAAATTGCTATTGTGAATTTAAAATGTATGTATTCAAATATGAATAAACAAAAATGAATGATATTGAGAAATACATAATTATATTTTACTTTAAGTACCCCTTGTTATATTTGTGACATTTTCAAGGTAGGATAGTTACATTTAAGGATTACTGAATTTCCTTTTCCAAACATTTATTACATTGTGCAAATAGTTTTGTAGCTGAATATCAATTTTTCAACTACCATGAACTTCTTAAATAGGTTTTGCAGAGATTTCATTTGTTTGTTTTTGCTTTGTTTTGTTTCATTTTACTTATTTTTTAATTACTTATTTAGCTTTGAAGGTAGTAGTAAGCTTCACTGTTACTCTTTTTTAAATTTCTCTTTTATTGTTATTGAGCTTGCAAAGGCCCCATAACAGTTTTGATGATTTCAGAAAAAGGCATCCACTATAAAACTGACATTCATCTTAATGTGTATTGAGATATTGTGATCACAACTGAATGTGAAATAGTGTTTAAATTGGCAACACTATCTCTTTTATTTCTTCTTTTAAAAATTCACAGGTGCATCTCTATTCAAAACAACTCTTTAGTATTGTGCGTATTTTCTCCTTAAAATGTAGAATTTGAATTGCCAGTTATTTCTCTTTTGTCTTCATTGTACCTTTATTTTCCCTGTAATAATGGTTTATAATCAGAGTACGGATCACAGTATGTTCAGAGAGAGCCACTAAGACCATGAAGCTGTGTCTCCAGCAAATGCCGTCATTCCAGTTTCATTTATAGCCTGCATGGGCTCTCACAGCACAGCACGCAAAGTGTAATGGCACCTACACATCTCCCTGCTGTGAAGATCAGGCTGCATATTACAACATTACTTTTTCTTCTTTTAAGAGAGAGAGACAGAGAAACAGAGAGAGAGACAGACAGAGTGGGAGAGAATTCATTTGTTCATAAATTTTCCCACACTAGGGAAGAAGGGTTAGCTACTTAATAACATTAACACACTGATTGTGGCCCTCTCCCAGTAAATCCACTATAATTGTTTGTTACTTTATATTGTACCTATGAAAATTATAATAATTGCTTTTTTAATACAAATGGCATATATTCTTGTTCTTTGTGTGCTGTGATCTATACCCAATGTGAAAGTTTTGTGAAGAATGGTGTATTTGTATTATCCCTAATTTAATGAAAACAATTTCTGTTTGTCACAATTGAGAGTGATGCTAATTGCTAGCTTTTGGTGTATGAGTATGCATGCATGTGTGTGTACTTTTTTTTCCTACATCTCCATATTTCCCCTACCTTGCAGCCCCTGATAACCACTTTTCTACTATGCTTGAGTTTCACATTTTTTAGAGTGCACATGTAAGTGAAATTATGTGGAATTTTTTTCTCTCGGACTTATTTCACTTGTCATAGTGTTCCCAACATTCATTCATGTTGTCACAAATGGTAGTATTTATTTTTTCTCAAAGCCAAATAATATTTTATTTTATATATATTTATATTTATATTTATATTTATATGTATACACACACACATATCCCTTAAGTCATCTTTATCCATTTATTCAGTGATGAACAGTCAGGTTATGTCTTCATCTTGGCTATTGTGAATAATGCCAATGAGCACAGAAGTACCAATATCTCTTCAATATCCTACTTTCATTTTCTTTCGATATATGTCCAGACATGAGATTGCTGGATCTTTAGTAGTTGTAGTTTTAATTTGTAGGGGAATATCCATTCTCTATTTTATACTGGCTACATCAATTTACATTCACATTAGCAGTGCACAAGGGTGCCCTTTTCTCCACATCCTTGCCAAAACTTACTATCTCTTGTCTTTTTGATAACAGCCATTGTAACAGGTATGAGGTGGCAACTCACTGTAGACTTGATTTGCATTTCCCTCACAATCAGTTATGCTGCATACTTTCTCATGTATCTGATAGCTATGTGTATATCTTCTTTGGAAAAAAGACTATTAATTTACACAAAAATACAAGTATTGCTTTATTTTTTATTGGCATGTGAGATTTTTTATGTAGCTTGGATATTAACCCCTTATCAGGTACATAATTTGTAAATATTTCCTCCCATTCAGTAGTTTGTCTTTTTAATATGTTGGTGGTTTTTATTGCTGTGCAGGAAGCTTTTTTGTTTGAGTAAACCCCACATGTTTATTTTTTATTTTATCACCTTTGCTTTTGGCATCTAATCCAAAATATCACTGAGGAAACTGATGTCAAGGGCCTTACTGCCCTTGTTATCTCCTAGACATTTTATAGTTTCAGGTCTTACATTCAAGTCTTTGATTCATTTTGAGTGGAATTTTCTTACCTATAAGATAGGAGACAAGTTTCATTCCTTTGTGTGTAGCTATCCAGTTTTCTCAACACCATTTCTTGACAAGATTATCCTTCCCTGTTCTATATTCTTGGCTCCATTGTGGCAAATTACTTGACCATGTAAGTGCCTGTTTATTTCCGAGCTCATTTTGTTCCAATTATCCATGTGTCTGTTTTTATGAAAACGTGTTACTATTTTGATTACTATAGTTTTGTAATACAGCTTACAATCAGCCAGTGTGATGTCTCTGGGTTTGTTCTTCTTTCTCAGATTTGCTTTGGCTGTTCAGGGTGTTTTGTCAATCTTTAGAAATTTTAGAATTGCTTGTTCTATTTCTGTAAAAAAAGTTATCTAAATTTTTATAAGAATCTGTAGATTGTTCTAGGTAGTATGAATGTTTTAACAATATCAATTGTTCCAATATATAAGCATGGCGTATTTTTCCATTTGTTTGGATCTTCTTTGATTTCTTTCGTAAGTGTCTTATACTCTTCAGTGTACAGATCTTTAATTTCCTTGGTTAAATTTACTCTTAGGTATTTTTGATGTAATTAAGCATGGATTTTTTAATGTTTCTGATAGTTTCCTATTAGTATATAGAAACACAAATAATTTATGTAAATTGATATTGCGCCCTGAAGCTTTACTGCATTAGTTTATTAGCTCTGACAGTTTTTTGGTAGAATCTTTAGGGTTTTCTATACAGAATTTCATATCATCTTGACATACAGGAAGTTTTACTTCCAACTTTCCTATTTGTATCTCTTTTATATATTTATTTTATGTTACTTTATTTACTTAATTATTTACTGATTTATTTTTCTTAATTGTCTGACTAAGTATCCCAATACCATGTTGACTGAGGGTGGTAAGTGTGGGCATCCTTGTTTTGTTCTTGATCTTAGAGAAAAAGCTTTTAGTACTTTACCCTTGAATATATTAGCCACAGGCTTGACATATATAGCTTTTGGTACATTTTGTTTATTCTCTCTATACCCTGTTTGTTGAGATGTTTTTCTCATACCTTTCTCCCATTACTTCTAAAGGTTTTTCATTTGTTTCTATAAGTTTGTTCTTTTGTCCTTTATTTCCAGAACATATACCAAATTTTAACAGATCACATTTCACATCAGTTGTGATATGAAATGGCAATTTTTGCTAATATTTCATAATCATCTTTTTAACTAAACCATTATATATGTGTGTGTGTATAATTGTTGTTCAATTACAGTTACCACATTTTCCTCTATTACTCTACTCTGCCCTACCCACACCTACCTCTCCCCCACTGTTAGCTTTGTCCATGCGTCCTTTCTACCTGTTCCTGATGACCCTTCCCCTTCTTTCCCACTATCCTCCTCCACCCTCCTGTTTGATCACTGTCAGTTTGTTCTTTATTTCTATGTCTCTAGCTCTATTTTGCTCACTTGTTTGTTTGTTTTTTTAATTAGGTTCTAATTATAGATGAGATCATATGGTATTTGTCTTTCACTGCCTGGCCTATTTCACTTACAGTAATACTCTCTAGTTTGATTCATGCTGTCATGAAGGGTAGGAGTTCCTTCTTTCTTTTTCCTGAATTATATTCCATTGCATAAATGTAACACAGTTTTTTGATCCAATCATTTATTGATGGGCACTTACGCTGTTTGTAGCACTTGGGTATTATAAATTGTGCTGCTATGAACATCGGAGTGCATAAATTCTTTTGAATTGGTAATTCAGGATTCTTGGGGTATAATCCCAGCAGTGGAACTGGTGGATCAAAAGGCATTTTCTTTTGTTGTTTTCTGAGGAAATTCCATACTGTTTTCCCCAGTGGCTGCACCAGTCTGCATTCCCACCAACAGCGCACGAGGGTTCCCTTTTCTCCACAATCTCTCCAACACTTGTTTGTTGATTTAATTTTGATGGCCATTGGGACCAGTGTGAAGTGGTATCTCATTGTGGTTTTAATTTGCATCTCTATGATACCTAGTGACACTGAGCATCCTTTCATATGTCTCTGGGCCCTCTGCATGTCTTTCCTGGAGAAATGTCTGTTTAGGTCCTTTGCTCATTTTTTAGTTGGATTGTTTATCTTCCTGATGTGGAGCCATGTGAGTTCTTTATATATTTCGGAGATCAAACCTTTGTCTGAGGTATCATTGGCAAATATGTGTTCCCATATGGTTTGTTCTTTTCATTTTGCTGATGTTTTCTTTAGCTGTGCAGGAGCTTTTAAATTTGATGTAGCCCGACTTATTTATTCTTCCCTTTATGTATTTTGCTCTAAGGGACTTATTGGTGAAAATATCGAAAGGTAGATACCACATAAT
>PVKM010030392.1:0-17308 GCA_004027735.1 Carollia perspicillata
TACCCCATTATTAAAACCTGTCTGCACTTTTTTGTCTTCACCTGCGTTGACCTAGCTTAGATTTTTCCACTTTCTTATAAGCACTCTTAATCCCTCTCTCCAAGCCTGGATTATGGGTCTTTGTTATATGCTCCCACAGAATTCTCTACTTCCCCCTTTGGAAGCATTTGTAATGCTATTAGTAATTATCTATTTAAAATTTCCCTCAAAGCAATAAATTCCTTGAAAACACATGCTGTTGCCACTGTATTTGCATCACTTAGAACAATATCAGATATTTAGTAGGTGAGCAAAAATGTTTCTGAAAGAGAGACAGAAGCAGTGAGTTTGTAACATTAAGAGGTTATTAAAGAGGGGAGGCGTGAGAGGGACGGGACGAAAGAAGGGTAAGGGCCTAGCCAGAGAACATACGTGCATAACCCATAGACACAGACAACAGTGTGGGGACAGCCAGAGGGCAAGGGGGGCGAGGGCTGGGTGGAAGTGGACAAAGGGGGAAAATGGGGACAACTGTAATAGTGTGAACAATAAAAATAAAGTTAAAGACATTGAAATAGAAAACAGGCTGACAGTAACCAGAGGGGAGAGGGGGGGGAATTTCAGAGGAAAAGCGGAAGGGGTCACAGGAACAAAAATAAAGGACACGTGGACAAAAACTAAGGGGGGTGGAAATGGGAGGGAGGTGGGGAGCACTGGGGGTGTGGACTGGGATGGGAGTAAAAGACAGAAAACTGTACTTGAACAACAACTAAAATAAAAAAATAAAAAATAAATAAATAAAAAGTTAAAAAAGGTCATTAAGTCCTAAGTAATTGAATTTTCAGAGAGGATGTCATTAAGTACTTTCCATTTGACCCTCCAACTGTGCTTAATTTCTTTCATGCTATGTTTAGCACAGAAGTAAACATATTAATTATATAAATAAAATTATTTTAAAGGACATGAATAGATTCGAATCTATTTTGCAATCAAAGAAGAAAAAAAGCTTTGTAAACTCCAATATATCTAAACCAAAGTCACGATTTCTCTCCCCTGGTCATTTCGCCTGTGTGCCCGCTGGCCCAGGCAGGGCATTGTCTCTGCACAGGCGGAGCCACGCACCCTTTCCTCCCCTCCCTCTGTATTCATCCCAGCTTCTGGTGATTTTATCTGTTAAATAGCCGTTTGAGCCTCCTTCCCCCATAGGATCTTTGCACATGTTGTTCCATTTGATTGGAAAGTGTTGTCCCCCAACTTCTACATAACTCCCACCGGATAATTCAGCATTTAGAGAAGAAACAAAATTCAAGTCATCATTCTTTCAGGAACTCCTATTCTTCTTAAATAATTTCCCAGGATTTCCCCTTTCTTGGCTTCTCGTGGAGAAATAAGGGGTTAGCCTCTCTCCAGAGATGTTCCCCTCCCAAAGCTGATGACCTACTTCCCACCCCTAAATCCTCTTACGTTGGCTAGTGGTGGAAAGCAGTTTTGTACTAGTGCCTCTCAGTAAACCTTGGTAAGAAGCAGCTAGGTCCAGCTGCTGGCAGACCTTGACCTTAAAATATGAGGTCCTTAGCACATTTTTTTTCTTGGCTTTGTACCTTAGTCATAATTTCAGAAGAATAGAAATCTCCTTTGGATTATCCAGGACAAGTCTTCAACATTGAACTTCATGTTGACGAAGCGACTTTATGGCTAGAGACATGACTTGGAAAACTAAAAGAGATGTCTATCATTTTTGTATCCTGAGCAAGTGAAGTTAATTATATCAGTTGAAGATGTCATTATTTATCGCAGTCTTACATAAGCTAAGCTATTTCATCAGGAAACAAAAGTGCCGTGGATTCAGTCTTGAGTTCTAAAGTTTGAGATTAAAATTCCTCATGGTTCCTGACCACTTGAAAGACTGGATGTACTTTGAGCAAAAACTTGATCCTCCCTAAAGCACCAAGTGGTGACCATTGTACTGTTATGAGACCTGGGTTCATATGGTGACATTGTGTTTTGAGGAAGTGACAAGCACTTCTGATTCTCTTACCATACTCTGGAAGCCTCTTTCCTGTATTCAAATATCTGTGACCATATAGACACTGTCAATAATCTGGGACAATCAGAAGGTAGGATGTACTTGTTTGATTTCTTCTTCTTTAGCTGTTTAGTCAAAAGAGAAGGCAGGGTCCCAAAGAATAAATGTTCAATAGTATTATAACAATTTTAAGGGACCCTTAACTTTGGTCTAGGTTTAGAGAAGCACAGTCTTTGCAGATTCCACCTTGTCCTAAGGGAATTATTTATTCTATGTGTCCTGATGATATTGCCTCTTAATAATTCTTAATGTTTTAAGTAGGTATTCCAAGGTCTCCAATAACAAATATATTATCAATTATTAAGGATATTCCAAGTAGGAGTCTATATTCTGGGCAGAACGTCAACATTGTAAGCAGGTTAAATGCTCCAAAACTCACTGGAATTGTTAACCTAATATTGGGAAAAGATTGGAGTATTCCTCAGACTCAAAATGAAAAGTTAAAACTCTAATAATAGCAAACATATATTGATCTTGTCCCAAATGCCAGGAACTAAACATTTTACAAGCATTATAGTGACTAATCTTTAGTCATCCCTAAGAGGTAAATCCTATTATTATCTTTATGTCACTGACAAGAAAACTGAGATTAAGAGACGCTGCCACGTGGTCGCACAGGGAGAAGGTGGCCGAATGAGGCCTGAGTTTGAGCCTGTCTGAGGCTGAAGTTTATGCTTTTAACCCCCGTCCTCCATTTTCTCCTGGAATGCTGATCAAGTGGTCTTAACGCAGCCTCTTTTCTGGGGCCACTTTTATATATCAGTACCCCTAACTGGTGGTGTATAAAATAATTCTTGCAGAACCTGATCCCACCCAGGGGCGTGTTTTCAGGGTATTGGCGAAGCCTCCGGAGACTCAGCTCCATCTGTGTTCCTTTCACCTGTTGCAACTGTGAGGTCGGAGTCGCTTGAGAAACCAGACAGACACAGCGAGCCAAGGAGCAGGGTTTATTAGTGAGGGAGCCGCCCATGGGAGGTTAAGACTTGTGGGGGAAAGTGGGGCCAACCTAGGGAAGTTGGGGAGCCAACCACGGGAGGTTAAGATGTGCTCGGCTGCTCTTAGGGCAGGGTTTTTTTAAGTGCAAAACCCTGCGCAGGGTAACTGGTTGGGGTGTCAGAGTCTGATTGGCTAGAGCGGGTTTGCTGGGTGCCGTTTCTGCTGACCATACACCTTGTCAGGCTCAAGTGAAAGCTGTATCCTGTTAAGCCGGACAGGCCTATCCCAGACTGCAGTCTTAGCCAGACATCTGTTTGTCCTGGGTAGGGTCGGCAGGCAGTTTACCAGGCAGGCTTTTTCACAGGCTATAGTTTCCTACAGTGTAGTTTCCAGTCCGGTGATTTTCCATTCCTCCTAGGCCTGCCTGGGTCTGTCAGCAACATAACTCCTTTGTCTAGAATAGAGAGGGGGTCCAAGTTAGGATGGGGTCCCTTCTGTCAACCGTGTTGTCGACTGTCTTACTTTATCCCAGTTCTGAAAGGAATCCAGTCTGGAGTTTTGTAAACACTTAAAGGATTTTTAGCTTTAATGCCTGGAGCTTCTGTGGTCTTGGATTTGGATCATGGAAGGACTTCCTTTCATGTGAAGTCAGAACCTCTATTTCTTGTTTTCTCTTGTTTCAAAGCTCTCTACAGTTAGCATGAAGACTTCTTCCTCCCCTCCTTATAGGCAGTAGGCTTCCAGATTTTCAGATGGTCTCTTTGTGGTCCTGGCCACTACGTAAGTTACTTGGTTATTATATTATTTCATTTTCTTATGGTGTTTATTTTTCTGTGTCAACTATAAATTGGACTGTGACAAACAGATATTGTACATCACTGAAAAACCATTTTTCTTTAGCTTTCATTTCCTTTACAAGCTTCCATTCCCACTCAGAAAAAGAAAATTTACCTCGTCTCTGCTTAGTTTCCACTGAAAAGTCTGTGGGTAACATTCCTGTTTGAGTATTATCATCACAATTACTATTCAAGGTCTTTTTATGTGCCCTTTTTTCTCATAGGTCTTTCTCATCTTATTTTTAATTTAATAGTTTTCATCCCTAAACAGGCATTCTCTACATATTAGCTCAAAAAATAAAATCCTGGGGGGAATTTTCCAGTAAGCAATTTATAAACAGGGATAAATTTTTCATCCCAGACATTTTGGTTATTGTTCCCAGGAGCCTTCAGTGCTCAACAAACTGCTCAAAGCCTATTTTTCATGGGGCGATGCTTTGAGTGTTCCAGGTTCCAGATGAAAAATTTAAGCCCAGGATCACAGCTTTCACGAAGACGGCCACTGTTTGTGTAGCCACAGAGGCTGTGGGGTCTGTAGCTGTCAGGACAAGCAGCATTTGCTGTGAAAACAAAAAGCAAACAAACAAAAAGAAAGGTCAGTGGCAAACAATGACGGCTTATTTCTTGTTAATGCCCATTGTAGACCGTCAGGGCTCCATGCATTGCAGCAGCTCAAGGACCCAGGGTGACAGAGCAGCCACCTTCTTGAATGCCAGACACTTCCCAGAGGCACAGGGCATGGCAAATTCTCCACCGGCTCTTGCTTCTTTTAACAGAAGTGACTCTCACATTTCCAACTCGGCCACTTGTCCACTCTCAGCCTCCAAGGGTGAAGGAATGATACTCCCTCTGTGCCTGGGAGAAAAGCCAGGAGTACCTGGTGAAACAGCACTGCTGCATCTGCAATAGGGTGTGATTTTTGTCTGGAGATCGTTCATTTAGCTTCTGCTAGAGCATCAGCATCACAAGGAGGCCAGGAGGAGGGAAATGAGCACCGCTCACCTGGGGATCCAGACTCTCTTGTAGATGCTAAGTAGGACTGAATCACTTGTGAACTATATACAATTCTTTTGGATCTCCAGCCCAAGGCTCTTACCAGAGGGGGGCTGGGGCGACTGGGTCATTTTTCCCAGATCCTAAATTTGTTTTGTTCCACTTCATGGGGACATAAGGGAAGAAAATATAAGCCCAAGGAAAATGCTAGCAAAGGAACGGTTTCTTTTTTGCAGCCTGGCCCAGAACCAATAGAAATGGCCAGCTATGAGGTTCCTACTTAGTGGGACACCCCACACAAGAAGGCCAGCCCCTGGTTTAGCAGACCCTCCCGGATAGATGGGTGCATGGAGAGAGAGGGCAATCCAAAGAGAACACAAACAAATTACGGCACAAATCACGACTCTAACTTTGCTATAACTGAAAATGTCCAAATATGGCCTAAAGGAAAAGGTCTTTGCATCTCCCCTGCTCAAAGGTCAGTGAAAGGTGAGTGTGTCAAATTTCTCGGCAGGACAGCCCTGATCTAAGGTAAGGTCCCCTTCCCCCCATCTGACCCGTGTTCTTTCTGTGGATAGATTCCCCAATGAGGGGGGCAAGTTGGGGAAAACTGACTTCCTGCCTATTGATTTAAACTAACTAATCCTAACTATTGATTTAAAAACCTGCTGTTGCTCCACTTTCTCGGGCTCCTTGATCTCTCTCCACGGGCGTCCAGTGTAAGGGATGAAATCCCAAGCAGCCACCCCTCCCCCGGCGTCCAGAGAGGTGAGGGGTCCCAACCCTGCTCCTAATGCTTGGTCTCCACGTCCTTTTTGGTCTTCAATATCCCACGTCTGCCAAGATCGGATCTTTTAGACAGATGAAAGCAATGAAACATAATTCTCTGGTAGACTACTGGTATCTGCTCGACTGCTGATTTTTCATATTCCTTAATAAAAAGGCATTGTATTCTTTCAGTATTTGCAGCAGAAACTTTCCTCTTGAATGGGCCATAACCCTCATATTGTGGCTATGAGCTGCTATTCATCTACTAATTAATTTGCAAACCTACCTGAAGCTGGTATCAAGGGGTTATGAGTCCACATTTAACATTTTGTTTAAGCCAATTTGGGGAGCTATTTACACTTCACTCTTTGATCTGCTGGACCCCAGTTCACACTGAGTTCCTGATTCTGCTCAAACTGATGTTGTCGATGCTCTTTAGCACCTCCTACACTCACCTGCCTAAATTGGGGCTGGATGAAGGGTTCGAATTATCTGTGTTCTGGGAGGATGTAAAAACACAGCTGCTCTAATGCATCATCAGACTAGACCCTGTGATGGATAAACTCTGTGGTGGTCCCCGTGACCCTTGCCTCCCGGCATTGCTGCTTTTGTGTGAGCCCCTCTTCTTGTGTGTGGGCGTGACGTGCTTCTAAACAACAGAGTCAGGCAAAGGCGATCCATTGTTAGGTTCTTTCTGGATGCTTCTGGCTTGCTAGAAGACTCATGTTAGTCTGTCTCTCTCTCCTCGCTGGCTTTGAAGAAGCAAGAGGCCTTGAACCCTGCAGCTGCAAGGAAATAGATGCTAACAGCCACCACATGAGTGAGGATGTGGCTCTATGTCTAGCTTGGCCTCCAGGTGAGAGCTGTCCTGGGCAACGCCTTGCAGCCTGTGAGGCCCTGAACTGGGGATCCAGCTGCGACATGTCCAGATTCTTGATCCACAGAAACTGATAAATAACATACGTGTGTTGCTGTCTAAGTTTGTGGAAGTCTGCCATACAGCGATGGAAAAGTAATACAGTCTCTGAGCTATTAAGGGGGCCACAAATGTGTGTGGCCTGGAGCACCTGTCTCAGCAGGGTGACAGAGACTGCTGCCAAGGACAGTGAATACTTGAGCAGGTATTTTGAGCCCCGGAGATCCAGGCTGATTTCACAAACAGCTCCAAAGCCCTCAGCAGCTCCATTTATTCAAGCTGCGTAAGGGATATAAGAATCAGAGGCCAGACACTTCCTTTCCAGGCTGCTTCTGTCATTCTGAGAAAGACCTGCTCAAGCCCTTATATTCCTTGGGTGGGACCCAGGGGGACAGTTCATCCCTGGAAGCCTTTTCTTGCTAAAACAGCGTCATCCGTATTTGCAGGCAGGTCCCCACTGGGTCAAGGTACCGACCGCTCAAGGTGGTTGCTGATGCAAAGCTCTCCCTCCCCCATGGTCCCTGCTGGACCTTCAGAATGTCCCTATAATGTCTTGTGTTTACTCTGAATGACACTCTAATTTTCTTTCAATGAAGGTTTGTATTTCTTACAATTTTTAACACTATAGGTCACATACTCAGTTTTGTCTTATCTTCCAAGGCTTTTAACATGACATGGGTGTTTCGTGCAGCCCAGAGTGAGCACACAGCAGGCACATGGACATATTTCACCCCGTAGCCCAGCTGGCGAGGGCAAGAGAGGCGGGATGAGAGAACAGAGCGGTCAGACCATGGGGGTGACTGCAGGGAGGGGCTGAGGGCAGCTGGATTCAGAGGGTTATTTTAACTGCATATTACAGAGTACAGGACTGAGAGTGAATCAGTAATGAGAGGTTAGTTATTTTATTTTTCCAGGGTTAATTCAATGGCATAACCATGTGCTCAGACACCCAGGGGCTTTCCATGTTCCTACTCTGCCGTACAAGGACCACATTTTGCCCATGGCTGCTACAGTTCTGAACATTACTTACATCTTCATAGAGAAGATCCATACACAGGGAAGGGCATAGCCCTATCGTGTCCCCTCTAACAACCACGGAAAAACACTTCAGAGGCCTGCTGCAGTCTTAGATCGTGATACTCATCACAGTGAGGGTAAAGGAAGGACCATAAATTATATTCATCCCCTGGAGCTTGGAAGTTGTCATTTTCCTTGAGTTCAGGGGAGGCTGATTAGCTACCAAAATTGGGGTTCTGCCAACAAGAAGTACGTGGAGAGAAAGATATGGCTCCTGGCAACCACTAACATTCGCTTCAAAATTAAGACTCAGAGAGGTGATGTGGCACCCTTTGATTTTGTGGAGAGTTGCTGGCAGAGCTACATCTAGAAAACTGGCCTCGGCCACCTCGACACTGAATTTTCTTCTGTGTCTTTGGCTCCCCCTCTATAAAAGGGCTGGGGACAGTGTTTTCCTGAGTCCTATGGTGACGTGCATTGTCATAATAATTGTACAAAGAATGCTTGCTGGAGGGATGACTTCCATGTGGGACAATGAAACAATAACCTAAATAGCTGCCGCTCAGCTTCACAGATGCTGCTGCCTGGATACAGGAAGACTGCCGCTTACGGGGCGGCTCTGCTGGGGCTGTTCGCGGGCCCCACCTCTGACCAGCTGGCACACCTCATCTCGTGCCTTGCCTCGTGTTTGCTGGCTCGGATGTGTGTGTCCTGCAGGGAGGAAGAAAAATTTCCCTGCCCTGAGGGACCGTGCTGCAGAGCAGTCATTCAGCCCTTTTGCCCCAGTGCTTCTGCAGAGCTGACGCAGGCAGTTCTCTTTGTTGCACAGAGATGCTGCAACCACAGGCCTCCTCACTGCACTTGACTCAGAGAAGGGGCTGGGGCTGCTCTGGGCTCAAGAATCATCCATCGGAATAGCTCAATATTCTTAATGCCGTTTGCCTCCTAGAATTTTGTGTTCATATTTTTAAAATTCCTTTGCTATTGCAAAAGACAGGAGATGGGATAGGCACCCATGCTTTGGTTGGCTCTGGGTCACCTGACATCATCCGATTGAGCGAATGGGGGAGGAGGTTTCATGAGGGAAGAGGGCTTGCGGTGAGGGCAAGGACTGCAGAGCTGAGTCAGCGTTCTCTCCTGGAGGGCTCTCAGGTGATGCCCTGGCCAAGGTCACACAGGAAGGGCAGCAGCATGTAGTTGGGCACAGAGAATAAATGCTTTGGAAGCAGACTGACATTTGTTTTTTAATTACCTCCTTTCGGCTTCTGAAAATGATTTTTTAAATAGCAAAGAGCCAGGAAGAAAAGAAAATGTCCTTTCTACAGAGCTAACCATGCCTGTACATTAACATTGATTAAGATAAATGCCATTTCAACCCCTGCAGTTTTTAGCTAAGATTCGAATTCAGCTGCCCACTGTCCCTGCCACCACAGGTTGTCAGAGGCTGGAGGAACAAATCCGTCACCTAGCATTAGTGTGACCGTGACAAATGAAGGGCTTGGGGTTCGGGTTCTCTTCCCTGCCTCCTGGGTGGTGGGTTACTCAGACACCACCAGAAGTGCCTTGTGCTCACAAATAGCTGTGAGGAGATCCGTGCAGCACACCACGTGAGTGGCGTGTCCTAAACGGAGGAGCGACTCAGGGTCAAGATTTCCTTCTGCTGAGGTTATCGTGAAGAGCTGGTGGAGGAAATCGAGTATCCAATTGGGGAATAAGGTTTAAAATTTAATCATATCCATGCTTTTGGAGGGAATAAAAATAAATAATTTATTTAGCTCATTTAATTTTTTAAAAAATGGGTCAGAAGTTTATTTTTTTCTCACTTAAAGCAGCACCAGCCTCCAAGGCACTTGGCTGTTATTCAGGGTGATGAGAGCGGTGACGGGCCCGTGTCGTGTGTATAAGTCAGGTGGGGAGCTCGGTGATGGTCCTTTTGCCAAAAGGAAGTGTTTCCCTCTCAAGAAAATCGAAATCTGAACTTCTGCATGGATTTTCCCCTAAGCGCCCAATTGTCTGCCCCCACTAACATTCTGGAAGCTCCTGTGGGTCCTGCCTAAAACAAGTCCCAGGATGAGTTTCGACAAGCTTTTAGACTTACAGCACTAAGATTCTCCTTTTTTCTTTTTCTTTTTCCTGAAAGCAAAGACCCAATGCATCAGTGAAGCAGCCTGTAGCCAGAACAGCCTGGCTCACAGAGATAAAGGGTTTGGAAAACCACCCCACCCTCCTGGCATGGGTTTTCTGCTCTCAGAGAGAAGGTGCATTTGTGATCCCCCAAATGGGTGGCCCAGGCCAGCTGCCCTTCACCAGGGCTAGGGAACAGACAGGCACACTGGGAGGGAGTCTGTTCCTGTGAACTCCGGCTTTAGTTGCTGTTTGTGGATGGAGTTCTCTGTAGCTGTGGCTGACTTGAGTCTGCCATGAGGGAATAAGGGAGGTGGCTGAAAACCAGCTTCCTCCCGTGTCTTCTTTCTTGTAAGAATTCTAATGGGTGTTGGGGGCGCTATGTATTGGTTGCTGCAGGTCTGACTCATATCACACACAGCATATATTTGCAGAGAAGGAACCAAGCTAAAAAGGAGCAGCACAGAATAAAGGAGAGAGTCGAAGGTCAATGGAGCCGACGTCCTCAGGAGGCTGCCTCGCCCTCCGAATGCAGTTTGTACTGCTTGTCCTTTGCTTCCCAGCCTCAGGCTCCTCCACTGCCTCCCCGGGGAAGTCTAGGGTTGCAGCCAGTTTCACTGAAGTGCAACCTCCTGCCTGTAGCAATTCACTCAAAGGGAGGAAATGAACAAGATGCTTTTCACTGGTACCTGGTGCTGGCAGGGACCTGCTGAGGTCTCCTTCTCCATCCCTGAAGGGTGGACCATGAACAAATCAGGTCAGGCTGCTGACCTCTCTTGGATCTTTAGAGAATTTTTATCAGGGACTGAGGGGCATCTTTGATGAGACACCATTTCGTAGGCTGAGGGCAGCTGTATTCCAGATGGAGTTATTGTCCATTCACATTTGGAGGCCAGGGCAGACCTGGCTGTCACAGGCCTCCACACCTGTCTGACCAGCACGCTCCTCTCCAGAGGCTCTGAGGTCATTGCAGAATAAAGGGGAGGGCAAATTGGACCAGCCTCGGATAAAAGGGACGCCCCTGGAGAGTGTGGGCTAAATGTTCCCCCTTCATTCTTCTTCCCCATTAGCCTCGCCTCTTCAGGCGTCTTGGCTCTGCCCTCCCCTCCTCCCCTCCAGCTCGCACAGATTCCTGTCCCCCCTCTGCCTCCCCGCACTAGGGACTGAATTAACTGTCCTCCCTGAAGAATGTGCCCGATTTTTCCATTGGAGTTATAAGGATATCCATTTTTACTTCCTGCACTGGAATTACTTCTACAATGATTTGGCCCTGAGAAAGCCTTTTCCAGCCCTTCACATACCGAGCCTTAGAGAATTTTGCTTTTAAAAAAATCCACAAGAAATATCACATCAAAACATTCTCTAATTAAGACAGTAATGTCTCAAAGGCCTCAAAGACCATTCTGTCCAAGGTGCCTCCAGAAGAAAATCCATCTGCACATCAAAGATAATAATGCTTTGAATTATTTATACCAATTTAGTTATACAAACATTGACAAATGTAGAAATAACAAATGCATTAGTGATGTTGCGTGAAAGAGGATTACCACTGGCTGGCAACTTTTTTATTGTGAATCTCTGCTTTTACTGCTACATTAATCTTTCTCCTGATGTTTATCTCTTTGTCACTTTTACATCTCAGATCCATATTGTCTCCATGTGCAGAGCAAGCTGACTTAAATGTGCTCAAAAGCATCATCAGTCCAACATTGCATGTAGTGTATGTTTATTATTGTATATTGCACCAGGTCCTCAATTTGAGGGTATGTCCCAGGGGTATCCATGGGAAAAGATTCTGTTGTTTTGTAAAACTAATTTTAAAAGCTGGAAATTTAGAGAGCTTGATATTTTAGATATTACTATTTGCTTGTGTCTGCAAAACCCAATGAAATTAAAGTAAGGAACAGAAAGCCCGAGGAGCCTAGGACAAATTTAATAAAGAACTAGACATCCTAGCTCTCCAGCTTCTTCTTCAGCTGCCCTGTGTTCTCCAGTCCTGGTGGCAGGAAAACACGGTGCCTTCAAGTTACATGCAGCTGCTTGGAGGCTTAGGCTAGGATGTCTTTATTGTGGCTGCACACCCCAAGGTTTCTCTCTCCTTTAGCCCCTCCGTGTGCACAGTGCAAACCCTCTGAATCAAGCACCCGATTAATGAGCCTCACAAGCAAAAAACCCTCAGGGTGTTTGCTAGAAATGCCTGGAGCCGCAGTGGAGCTTTGTCTTTGACAGACCTGGGGAGAAGGAACAGAATGTGGACTTTGATATGCAGGAAAGACCAATAAAAGCTAGATGTGGAAAGCTAATGAGCTTTTGCTCACCAGGTGCTACACCTGCCTCCCAAGGCCTGGAGCTTTGCACACAACTGAGAACTGGATTTGAGTTAGGTGGCGTCACATTGCAGGAAGAAAGGAGAGAAGGTGATTTGAAGGACCACTATATCTAGACATGTTAACTTTTCCACTACGCATAAGATCTTGTGATATTGAACAAGTCAGGTGTTAGAAACAGAAGTATAAATAGATTAGATAGCCAATCATAATTGGAAAATAGGCTGATGGCAGAATTTTAATGCATAAGAAAGATGCTACTCTGTAAGCAATGCTTATAGGCAAATTACAAACTCTGAATCAATAAGAAGAAACAAAGAAACTATTAGGAAAAATTAATAATCATAAAATAGAAGATAAATGAAACAAAAAACCCTAATAGGCAAAATAGACTAGTAGCACAAACTGACAATTTCTAATAGAAAGAACAAAATGCTCGATAAGTGTGGAAAGTAACCAAAGATATAGAACTAAGAAAATGTGATAATTTTTTTTGGCAAAGTTATTTTTTTTTAAAGATGATGATCAATATTGATGAGGATATGACAGCAAAGATAAACCCAATTTTTAGTTGTAAAATTATGTCTCTTATATGTCTGTACAACCTTTGTGAAGGACAATCTGGTGTTTTTATTACAAATGTAAATCATGCTTGGTTTATATAGATATATATTTAAATAATGCACCTCAATATCCAGGAAATAATTCCCACAAAATAATTGAAGTTATATACAAAGTTTTAAAATAAATATGTTAATTGTAGTTTAAAATAGTAAAATATTAGAAACAAATGTCTGTAAGGGTTGGCATATTACTTTGCTATTAAAATAAGGGACTGGAAATGAGTCACTACACCTTGGTTCTATTATATCTTCTTTCCAAGAAGACCAGAGGGAAACATATTTCCACTGTAGGGAAAAAATATCAATGCAAGGCCAAGTTCCACTTTAGCTGGAGCTCTGACTCTGAACTGCAGATGGTCTGGGCCATCTAGAAAAACCTTTTATTTTGTCAGGTCAGCTTGAATGACCCAGAGGGGCAAAGTAGTATTCTTTGTTTTTTTCCCCGGATATTCTCAGAATTTGTCAGTCCAGTGATTCAAAAAATAAATGAACGAAAACCTCCAAACAAAAAATTTACTTACTACACCAGATGAAATGAACCTACAAAGATAGAATGAAAAAGAGTAAACTTATGTTCCTTCTCAATAACTACCTTGGGACCAGCAAATAGCTTGACTGAGGTTTTTGTCCTCAGCTACTCAGAGTCTTGGGTAACTTTTCCAGGCGTGGGCTCTCATTGGGAGAAACAGACTTAGTTGCTGTGAGAGAAACATGTAATTGAATCTTCCGCCATTCAGAAGAAGCTCTGCCTGGATCAAAGTGGCTTAAAAAAGAGAGACTAAATTTGTCAGTGGACATGAACATGAAATTTTGTCCCTTTCTAACTTCACTGCTTGAAAAATACAGCCTTAAATCATGTTTTTGAACTTGAGCTATACACTTCCCACCCCTCTAAGAGGTGTTAATGCTCCTGCTGTTTTCTAAATCTTCCTTGGGAAGACTATGGGTGAGGAAAAGGGAAGAAAGCTGAGATTATAGGGGAGGCCAAAAATGTCCAAAAGTCACATATGTCCTGGCACAGTCCAGAAGGTATCCAGCCATGTGATATGAAAAATAGAGGCATTTATTGAAGAAGATACAAGATATAAGATATGTTGTACATGGGGCAATGACAACTCAGTCCCTTCAAATTAGGCGCCCTGGAACCTCACACAGTTGTCTCAATTGTCGTCTGCTGCCCTGCTGTATTTTCCTGAATTTCATCAGTGGTCTGAAATCTCTTCCCTTTCAAAGGTGATTTTAGTTTTGGGAAAAGCCAGAGGTCACAGGGTACCAAATCTGGGCCGTAGGGGGTCTGAGTCACCTGAGTGGTTTGATGTTCCACCAAAAACCTCTGCATGAGACATGATGCATGAGTGGGCACACTGTTGTGATGAAGCTGCCAGTCACCAGTTGCCCATAGCTGTGGCCTTATGAACCATCTGGATAGTTTCAGCAGAGGAATGTTCAAGCTTCGTGCAAAATTTGATCTGGATTTGTTGCTCCATTCACTCAGTCATTTTGAATGGCGATGGCCACACAGTACACATGCTCACTCAATGGTACCTACCGCCCCCACTGACTAGTATAGTGAAGTCATTATTGTTCACACATGTGCAATCCAGTCCACTCTCCTTGGCTGCTAGGTTGTATTGATGCCGCGTAAACCATTCTCCTTATATTAACAATGGCAGGACTTTTTCTGGACAGACCTCGTGTATACATGGATGGAATAGTTTAAAAGTAGATTTTCACAAAATATGGTCAATTAATTTTCATGCATAGTGCCAAGTTAATTTAATGAATGTGGGTGGGAAGGCACAGACAGGTTTTTAAAAAAATAGTGATGGAACCATTTGATACCTATATGGAAAGAGAATTATTCCCAGCCCTTACTTCATTTATACCATTTATAAAAAGTAACTTGCATGGATCAGAGGACTACATGTAAGAGCTAAAGCTATGTAACTTCTGGACAAAGAAGAAAAAAAAATCTTTGCAACTTTAAGATGATCTGGTTATCTACTGTTGTGTAACAAACCACCCACGAACAGTGGCTTAAAACAATTTTTAAGTTTGCCCACAAATTGTAATTTGAGCAGGATGGCTAGCCTCCCCTTTGGACCTCAGCCTGGGATTACTCACCTGGGGCTGGAGTACCCCTTCCAGCTGATGCTATCAGTGGGGAACTCAGCCAGAGTTGCCATCCAAAGGCCTCTGTCCCACCCCAGAGGCCACTCCGCAGGGCTACGTCAGCTTTCTAGGACACGGTGGATGGGTTGCAAAAGCCAGTCACCAAAGAGACAGGAAGTGGATGCTATTAGAACCCCCAAACTGCCACAGCATAACTTCTGTCATATTCTGTTGGCCAAACAGCCACAGTATCATTGTAGACTTGAGAGGGTGGAGCACAGGCTCTGCCTGTTGATTAGAGGAATGTCAAAAATTTGCTCAAGTTTAATCCACCACAAATAAGCAAAATATTTCTCATATAAGACACAAAAATGCACCAATGTGATAAAAAAATTTGACCAACTGCACTTTATTAAAGGTAAATAATTTTTCTTCCCACAATATTATTCAGAAAATACAATGGTAAACAAAAATCTGTGAGGAAATATTCAAAAAGTATATATCCAACAAAGAACTTGTATCTGGAATAAAGAACTCTTATGACTCAACAATATACTAAATAATAGACTCTTCACAAAAGAATATATTTGAATGGCCAGTAAGTACATGAAAAGAAGCTCTAAATCATTAGTTAACAGGGAAATGCAAATTACGACCCCAATAAGGTACCACTGCACATTCACTAGAGTGGACAAGATTAAAAGTCCAGTAATAAATGTGGGTGAAGAATGATGGGGAACAGCTGGAGCACTCACACACTGCTAGTGGGTGTGTGGAGTGGCACAGCTGGTGAGAAAAAATGGTCAAAATAGGCATGTGTATAGAAGAGAAAACCCATGGAATATCCCATTTAGAAAGTAACATTTGTAAGTGAGAGGAGACTATACAATAAAAGAAGTAGGACAGAAGCACGTTAGTGAGTGTGTGTCTGTGAAGAACCTTGCAGGAAGTTTAGCAGGAGGCAGTCCCAGCCCCCATTCCAAGCACCTATTGCCAGGTAAGTCTAATCCCAAGGACCCTCACACCGATCCCTGTTTGCGCCTGGACTCCCCTCTCCCCGTTACTCTCTTCCCCTCTCCCTGGGCTGGGTGTCAGTGACGAGCGTTTCCAAATCCCACTCCTTTGGGGATAACTGGTGACCGAATCTTGAAGGAGGAGGGGAGAACCTCTAACAATGTTCGTGGGTGGCAATGGCTAAATATATCACAGGATTATTTGCATTTTAACAAATAAAGCCATTGACATTTTTTGAAAATCATGGAATAATATGTCTTTAAAGAGAACTTTTCAGTCATCTTCACTCCACGGGGGCTGGCATTTTGGCATCAATTGTGGTGGCAGATCCAAAATCTTACTCACATTTCTTCTTTATGCTGTGAAAGTGATGAGATGTTCTAACTCTCAGTATGACTTCGCTTGCTTCAAAAAGTCATATTAGTAATCTCATAGGGAGAAAGGACCACCAGAGGTGGGTCTAGAGTTTGAAAAGAAAAGTAGAAGGGTATTATGATCAAGTTCTAGAACCTAGAGCCAAGGGAGTGAAGAGCTGCAGTTCCGATCAAATGTAACTCATTTAAGAGAACTGGAATCGGAGCCAAGTTCTCAGGAACAAATCAGGGCTGGCATTCAGCAGGTAGTGAGGATGGAATCGCTACAAC
Source organism: Carollia perspicillata (assembly GCA_004027735.1). NCBI lineage: Eukaryota > Metazoa > Chordata > Mammalia > Chiroptera > Phyllostomidae > Carollia > Carollia perspicillata. The sequence continues at coordinate 16,376 of PVKM010030392.1, forward strand.
CCGGGACACTGCTCTTCATCTCTCCTACAATCTTTATCCTTTTTCAAAAGTCATCGAGCACTGTGAATTTTGCTGTTTTTAAACTTTTAAATAACTGTTCATGATCAATCTTCTCAACTTTTGCTATCATTTGGGAAAAATGAGGAATAAAGTTGCATTTTTATTGATGCATAAGTGCATGGGTATTGAACATAACATTTGGAAAGACATTAAACTAGCCAATTCCTCTGCCATTGTAAAGATGCTCTCATCACATATTTATTCTTTCATTATTTCTTCTGTAGCATTCACAACATGTCCAACACTATCCTAGGCACTGTGATAAATAGTAGAGATATAGAAGCAAATAGTGTGAGATTTCTGTGTTCAGCAAAGTAGTGCTCAGTACCACAAATGCTCTCGTTGGAATAGGCACACCCCTAACAGAGCTGGTGTGCGTGAGGTCCTCAGGGAAGGTTTTGCAGAGGAGAGGATATCCAAAGTATAAATGAGGGCTTCTAACAGAAAAGCAGAGAAGGCTTTCCAATGCAGGGGAAAGGCAGGTCAATTTTAGTTCCTGACAGCTTCCTTGTCAACCATTCTTAAGGACTTATAGGTTTACTCACTGAAGAGAGAGAGACTTACCAGATTTGAAAAAGGGAGTTAAGGGTTATACTTTTTATATTTCTGTCTGTGGGATTGCATTATGTAAGAAAAATCACTTAGCATTTGTGGGTCTTAGTTTCTTCATTTTCTCCTTAACTTTAAAGGTGAGCTTCTTGTTGGCTTCATATAGATGGGTCTTGTTTTTTTAATCCATTCAGTCAGTCACTGCAGGTCTTTTTATTGGAGAATTTAGTCCATTTACATTTAATAGACTTATGGATAGGTATGTGTGTATTGACACTTCGTGGCTGTTTTCTGGCGGTTTTTGTCGTGCCTCTGTCCCTCTCT
>PVKM010030393.1:0-17306 GCA_004027735.1 Carollia perspicillata
ATACCCAAGGAAACAAGAGACAAAAACAACATAGTAAATCTATTCTGAAAACTCAGGTGTTCCTTCCCCTGCCATAAAATCATTTCAAATAGCTGGCTGACTCTGGTATTCCTAACCCCTATCCCTATGCTTAGCTATGACTAGATTTTTAAACTAAAATTCCCTGAGGAATAGGTACCTATTGATATTGTTGGGAGTATTCATGAGATTATTCTTTTAGTTATATTTTCTTCATAGACAGGGACCTAGAAAGCAATGTGCGACTTGAAGAATTTTTTGAAAAGTATTTTGCAAGTAGCAATAGATAACCTGAAGTAGCTTTTATAATTTCTCATTTATTCTTAGTCATTTTCTTTCCATTGTTGCAAAACTCATCTATACTGTTATAAAGGTTTTGACCTCATTTCTGGACATCAGCTGCTAGCCTAGAATCACAAGGGAACTTCTCTTGTCTGTGGTAGGACCTACACTTGAGAGAGTGGTATTTGAAATCAGTGATCGAATACTGCCAGATGCTCTTCTCTCTGCGTTTGAGCTAAGAAAATTGAAGCCCAGATAGTGACTAAACAGCTTAATCCAGATTATAAAATCAGTCAATGGACTGAAAGGCATTAGTAGATGCTGGGACTTTTGATTCTAAACTCGATCTTTCTACTAAATGACATTACTTTAGATAATTACAGTGCAAAAAATATTGAAAGGGGGAGAGATATGAGGGAAACAGCAGATGTAAACTGAGTATTTTGAAAATTTTTAATAATAGCCTCAAATAAGACAATATGAGTGAATATATAGATGACATAGTATAAATGTTTTTTGTTTGTAACTCTTATTCCTGTGTCTGACTTAAGAGACAACTGCATAAAGCACTGATTATAAAACTGAGTTGATGGATATACAGTGTATAAAGATGTGATTTATGTGCCAATAATAGCACGAAGAAGGGGGAGAAAAATAGAGCTGTACTGGAGTAAAACTTTTGTATACAACTGAAATTCAGTTGATGTTAATCAAAATTTTATTTTTTAAAAGTTATAACATTAATTGTAATTCCCAGGACAAGCAGTAAAAACTCAAAAACATATAGAAAAGAGCCCTGGCTGGGGTGGCTCAGTAGACTGAGTGCCGGCCTGTGAACTGGAAGGTTGCCGGTTTGATTCCCAGGCCAGGTCCCTGGTTGGGGGTGTGTGAGAGGCAACGAATTGATGTTTTTCTTGGACATGTTTCTGTTTCTCTCTTTCTCCCACCCTTCCCCTCTCTAAAAATAAATAAATAAAAGCTTAAAAAATATATAGAAAAAGAAATGACAAAGGGCTTAAAGGGATATAACAGAAAATAACTATTTAACACGAAGGAAAAAAGTAATGTAGAATTAGAAGGACAAAATAGACATAAGACACATAGAAAACAAATAGAAAATTGGCTGATAAAAAATTATCAATAATTACATTAATTGTAAATTGACTAAACACTCCAATCAAAAGTCAAAAATTTTCAGAATGGGTGAACAAAAGTGACCCAACTATATGCCATCTACAAAGACAAACTAAAAAACAGGAAAACATGTAACATAAAGAAGTACCTCAAAGAGAGCTGGAGTAATTATGCTAATATTAGACAAAATAGATTTTAAGACAAAAATTGTTTCTAGAGCCAAAAAAGGATATATTATAAAGATAAAAGGTTCACTCTGTCAGGGAGACATAATTACTATGAACGTACCTAACAACAGAACCCCCAAATACATGAAGTACAAACTGATAAAATTGAAAGGAGGAATAGACAATTGAATACTAATAGTTAGAGACTTCAATACTCTGCTTTCAATGATAGCTAGAACAATCAGACAGATCTTCAACAAGGAAACAGAAGATTTGAACAATACTTTAAAGCAACTAGACCTAACAGACAGTCACCTAACAAAAGCAGAATGCACATTCTTCTCAAGTACACATGAAAATGTCTCCATGATTTAACGAAAGCAGCACAAGACTTGTACACTGAAAACTACAGTTTTTAATATCTGGGTTTTTTTAAGTACAAAGAGTTAACATTCTGCAGTAAGGCAGATGTCTTGAACAACCCATTCACAGAAGTTCACTTAGTCCAAGTTAATGATGCTTATATCCTGCATGGAGTCAAACGTTCCACTTCCTAGAATAATAGCTTTCCACATGCATTAATCATTTAAGCCTATCAACTATGACTGGAGCTAACATCTTTAACTCTTGAGTTCCCCTATCAAAACTACAGAGTTATATACATAATTTATTGATTATAGAGAGAGGAAGAGACAAACATCAGTTTGTTACAGGTATTTATGCATTCGTGGGTTGATTCTTTAAAAATTTATTTTATTTTATTTTTTATTATTTTTAATTATCACCAGAGTACATGCTTAGAGAGAAGGGAAGGGAAGGAGAGAGAGAGAGAGAGAGAGAGAGAGAGAGAGAGAGAGAGAGAGACATTGATATGAGAATCAGCTGCCTCTGCTATGCACATCGATGGGGAACTGAACCTGCAACCTGTCAGTTATAGGACAACAGCTGAGCCACAGTGGTCAGGGTGGTTTTGTTCCTGTCTTTTAATGTTCTTGTTCTGGGATCTCATATTTGAATTTAAAATGTTCTAATAATAAAAGCACAATTAAAATCACAGCACTTAAAAATAAAGACATTTATTTTAAATAGACATTTAAATATCTATTTTAACTAAAGACACCTAAAAATAAGTGTCTTTATTTTTTAAAATATTTTTATTTATTTATTTATTTTTAGAGAGAGGGAAAGGGAGGGCAAAAGAGAGGGAGAGAGAACTTCAACGTGTGAGAGAGACTTGAAAGAGACATCAAGATCCATTGTTTCGCCCACGCCCCCAGCTGCGGACCTGGCTGGAAACCCAGGCATGTGCTCTGTCTGGGGAATCCAATTGGCTCACTCAATCCACTGAGCCACACCAGTCAGGGCCACAGCATTAAAATAATAATAATAATAATAATAATAATAATATTTCTTTGAAGCATATTATGGTATTAATTTTGGTGGTAAGAAGTAGGAATGGAGATGTTGAGGGAACAAAGGAAAATATACCTTAAAAAGTCAGTGAAGAGTAGTCTCTTTCTGTCCTATTTTCTGTTAAGAGTATCATCATTTTGCTAACTTCTCCCTGTAGGTTAAAAAATAAATTGAAGTTAATAATTTAAATTCCAATATACTTGTTAAAGTATTTTTAAGATTTATTTCTTCTCCATTCTTTTTCTTTTTATTCTTTTTTATGGAACGCTTCATGAATTTGTGTATCACTGGTGTGCAGGGGGCATGCTAATTTTTACTGCACCATTCCAATTTTAGTTTATTGTTTTTTAGTATATGTGCTACTGAAGTGAGCACTACTCTCCATTCTTATTGCCAATACCTAGATCCTTTCTTTCTGCACTGCTAGAGGATTTCAGCAACCTTCCAGCTAATCTCCTTGTAGGTAGCTCCTTTTAGCTATTCTGGACACACTTGCCCTACAAGTCCATCTTTCTAAGACTAATTTTTCCAGTCAATGTTCTAGATCACAACTTGTTAGTTAGCTATGGCTGGTGTAGCTCAGTGGATTGAGCACAGGCCTGTGAAGTGATGGGTTGCCAGTTCGACTCCCAGTCAGGGCACTTGCCTGCGTTGCAGGCCAGGTCCCCAGCAGGGGACACATGAGAGACAACCACACATTGATGTTTCTCTCCCACTCTTTCTCCTTCCCTTCCCCTCTCTCTAAAAATAAATAAGTAAAATATTTTTTTTTAAAGAGAGAACTTGTTAATTACCTCAGCCTGAATTTTGCCTGTCCCCACATTCAAGGTCTTGCATACTTTAGCCCTGACCCTCTCTCCTTCTCTTTGCTGAGTTCTTTGCTTGAGGCACAGGTCCTCATTCATTTATCTCAGAACATATCAAGCTTTGCTTGTAATTTTTTCCTTCCCTTGCTGTGTCCACTTTCTACCCTGTCTTCAAGGTCCAGAAAGAACGCCACTTCCTTCTTCAAGATATTCCTGGCAGCTCCAAGACACATTCATAGCTCCCCAAAAATTATTCTAATGTTCTGAAGTTGCAACAAGATAGTGGAATCCAGTACCCTTTTCTCTTGATTTGTTAACAGGAGACCTAGGGATCATTACCTGAAACAGGGGGTATGTGCTTAAACATATCTGAAATAAAAATTTGTAATTTCCAAAATGCTGGTTCTTCAACTTTATGAAGCAGCTTCTTTGATTTCTTAATGAAACGTGTCTCAAATACAATCATGTAATATCCACTTTTTGTTTAAAAGATGAAAACGTACAGTGGGAGTGTCTGGGACATAGGTTTATGTCACAAACCGAGGGATTCATTTCTTGACTTAAAGAAAAAGCGATATTCACATTTCCAATTAATTACATCCTAAATATTTCCAAGTACGTCCTATAAGCAAGAATATTTCATTTTGAATGCATGTGAAAGAAAACGTTTAAGGGGAATAACCACGGACATACTTGAGACCACCACCCACTGGAAAGACTCAAAAGCACACTTTTGGTGTTACTGCTTACTGGAACGCCATTGGGCCTGAATTTGTGCCTTTTGGAGCCTCAATTCTCACATCTGTATAAATAGAGATAATACTCGTAGTTACTTTCCAGTGTTGTGGTGCAAGATTTTATTTCTGGTTGTTGTGACGGGTGGCTTGTCTCCAGGGACCGAAGAGAGACGCTTTTCCTCCCGCAACGCACTTCCGTGCACGTGAAGGAGCGACCAGCGGGGAGGAGGGGAGTCTCGTGGGTGAGTCTGGGTCGCCGAGGTGGGAGACTCGACAAAGACAGGTTAGGCCTCAGCATGGAGCCCTCAGCAAGAGCACGCTAAATGTATAACCAGTGGTGCTTGCGTGCACCGGTGTGCGAGGTGGTGGCAGCGCGCTCGCCGTGACAGCCAAGCGTAAGGCGTCAGGACGTACCACGGAAAAGCCGACAGCCGACAGGCCCAAGGAGTCGGAGCCCCGGGAGGCCTGAGCGCCCTGGCCGGGGAGCGACGCCTCCGGCCGGCCGGTTGGCGCCCCGGCGCGGCTGGCCGACGGGTCTCCGCAGCGCCCCACGTGGCGGATAGCCGGGTGGCTGCCAGTAGAGCCCATTCGCTCCGCCCCTGCCGCGCTCGCCTGCCCTCCTCGGCCTCTCCACCCAGCTCTCCCCCGACCCTCCTCCCTTCCCCGTCCGGGATCGCGATGGACGCGGCCTCCCCCCACCGCCGCCGGCAGCACCGCGCGGGCCTCTGAGTTGCGGGGCCGGAGGAGCCGCGTGCCCGGGACGGGAAGTGTGCTGGCTTTGGCCGGTCGAGGGAACCTCTCGCTTCTCTGTCACCAGGACCCCGCGGAGGAAGGGGAGGGACGAAGCGCGGCTTTTCCTGTGTCGCCTGCCGGGCTCGACCTGCGCGGCCCGTGGCTTCCTAGGAACTCCAGGGCCGCGGCCGGGCCTGGCTCTGCCCGCGGCCTGCTCGGAGCTGGGCTGGAGCGGTTTGGGAAGACTAGACCGGGTAAGAGCTCGAGGGACGGAGAGGTGGGAGCGCTTTGGGAGGTCGGAAGGGCCAGGCCTGGGGGCTGAGATCTGGATGCCGGGCAACGGGCCGGGAGCGAGACTCCAGGCTCTGGTGAGGTCGGCAGGGATGCTGCCGACTCACCCGCTTAGCCCCTTTGTTTTCTTCCGGCGGCGGGGCCCGTCTGCCCGACCAAGAGCCCAAGGCGGCCTCCCCACCCTTGCCCTTCAGAAGGGTTCGCTGCCCGGCTAAGCTAGGAATGATCCGCCGGGCCTCGAGAGTTCTGGGCTCTGTTCCCTGGAGACCCGCGGTCTTGTCTGGCGGCCTCCTCTCGGGCATGGAGGCTTGCTGCTTCTCCTCCAGGACTTCCCCCTCCTCCTGGTCACCCGCAGCTAACTTACCGACGTTTGGTGCCTGGAAACTGAAGCCGGTGCTTTCGCCTCCCGGCTGGGGGCTCCGCAGGGCCCGAGTGTTGGGTCATTCCTGCTGGTTTCCGCCGTGGCGTGCTCACCGGGGCCCGCCTCTGGATTCACACACCTGCAGCTGGGTTCGTGGGACCCTGAGCTCTTTTCCCATCCGGGCGCTTACAAGCTTTGGTAATGACTTGGTTGTTGGAGCTGGTTCTTAATTGTGTGTATTTTTAACTAACTGCTCCATTCTGTGGGGATGGGGAAAGAGGGCCTTTAGATTGGCCTATATTCTGAATTCTGATTCGTGACTTTTAGTCCGTTGCATTTACTTTTGGCATTTCTTTTTAAACTCTTGAGAACAGTTGACAAGATTATCAACATTCCTTACCAAGTCTTTATTCGTAGACAGATCTTGTATCTAATTATCGTTTGTATTTAGACATCTTAAAAATAACTGAGTAAATTGAGAAGTCAGCAAAATTTGTGAATTTAGAGGTATTTTTAAAGCAGAAACCTAATTTGGAGGGGATTGGATCAAAGTGCTTAGAGTCTGAATCTAACCCTTATCCGAAGATCAGTTTTGGGTGGAGGAGGGGGAAGAAGTTTGCTGGAAAAAAAAAAAAAGAACCTTTAGTAAGGTGTTCTTTGCTTTTTGGCACAGACGTTAGTGATAGCAGTAGTGGGACCCGAAGGTTGTTTCACTGTCTTTGACAAAGAGCTCCGGTTTCCAGTTAAGCAGCAACCTAATCATCTTATACTCTTGTGAAAAACTGTTTTTTATTTAGTATGATATGTGAACATTAAACCTGAGGAATAAGGACTGTTGAAGAACTGCATTAAGCACTATATCCAGAAATATACTTACGAGTCTTTTCCAATTCGTAGGAGGACACCGCGAAAATTGGTTTCCAGCCTGTGTGAAAAAATTTTAAACCCAAGCAGATCAGTCCTGGACATTTAAAGGAATTTTTCCCCTTTACTTTTTTAAGCAAAGAGGCTTTTGAAAAAACATGGCAGATGTGGATCCAGATACATTGCTGGAATGGCTACAGATGGGACAGGGAGATGAAAGGGACATGCAACTAATAGCCCTTGAACAGCTATGCATGCTGCTTTTGATGTCTGACAACGTGGATCGTTGTTTTGAAACGTAAGTACACCACTTCATCATCTTCCTTTGGGATTGCTGTAGTGACATCTGTTTTCAACCATTTGCTGACTTCAGTTTGTGTAGAATTTTCTTTAGAGCTTTTTAAACTATTTTAAAATGTTTCTCTAGTTTTGCCTTACACTTTGCTGCAAAGTCAAGTAATGATAATTGTGATGATGCAAGTATGTGTTTGTTGAATGAACAGGGTTAGTAGGAATACAATTTTAACCCATAGCTTGGTTAATTCATTTTCAAAATATGTTACGAACTGGGAAAATACAGATACTTATCTTCAAGTGTAGCTATATCTGTACCACGAAACTGACTTGGAATTGATGTGAAAATATACATAATAATGAACATATTTATAACTGCCCATTTTTTCATAGGTATTAAAGTCATACTACCCTACTTTTGCATAGGCAGTCAGCTTGTAAATTTCACATTGGAGTGTGTGAATTGGATGCTACCCATATGACATACTTTTTGGAATAGTAGAAACAGATTTTGAAGTTTGGAGAATTTAAACAATTTTATTCAGAGTCTAAAATGTAGAATTTGTGCAAAAATGTAAAAGAGAATTATTACTAGATTCGCCATTACTACCAGGTTTTCCCACTTAATGTGATACTTACCCAGTAACCATTCCTCTGAATGCTAAACACCCTTGTTTTTTACTGTTTATTTTATATGCTATTTACAATTTTGAATTCCAATACTAAGTAAATGAAAACTCAGATATTTGTTTTAATACCATTTTGAGGTAGATAGTAGAATGTTTGAGATAAAAATCCTTACATACAAAATTTCTGAATCACAATCTGTTAGTGGCCCATTAATTTCAACTAGCTTTTGTAGTAACAGAATTTATGTATGCCATGACTTAGCCCTCTGTTGACACTTGTTTTAGCAGGGTTCATAGAGAAGTGACATAGATTTTTGAGTAGTCATGAATTTCATTAGAGGATCTTCATTAACTTGAGAATTACTTGGTATTTTAAAAAGTAAGTCAGTTTGCCAGTAAAATCATTTGCCATTTCATATCTCCTATTAAGTACTAAAATATAGTAGAGGTATTTGTAATGCCATTAAATAAAAGTGTTACTGTATTAAAAATTTTAAAGGAAAATTTTAAAATGTAAAACTCATCTTCACCTACCATCCTAATATCATTATTCTTTGCATTTTTCCCTTGTAGGCTTTATTTATATTTGATGTGACATAATTTTTTTAAAAAAGACTTTACTTATTTTTAGAGAGAGGGTAAAGTAGCAAAAAAGGATGGGAGAGAAACATCAATGCGTGGCCGCCTCTGGACACCTTTCATCAGGGACCCTGCCTGCAACCCAGGCATGTGCCTGGTCTGGGAATCAAACTTGTGACCCCTTGGTTTTCAGGCCAACACTCAGTCCATTGAGCCATACCAGCCATGGCTGATGTGATGTAATTTAAAAAAATGGAATATTAAAGTCAGATGAGATTTATATTTTTTATTTACTAAGTGAAGATACAAGAGTATTTCAAATTGGAATGTTCCAACCCTGTTTTGTGTAGATACCAATAATTTGCCTATCAAAAAATAGACATTTGATTAGATATTTGACTTTTTTTAAGTTTTAGTTTTCTTTGTTCTACAGCCATATGTGCATATCTTCACAAGGAAAATTGTCATGGGATTCCTTTAAATCAGAGCGGTAGTTTGGTGTGATGGAAAGAATGGGCTGTGGCATCAGACCTGAGTTCAGATTTTTGGACACTTACGTAATTCAGCTTCTCAGAGCCTTACTTTCTACCTCTGAAATGGTAGTAATCTTATTTTTGGTAGGCTCCCTGTGAGTAGTAAAGGAAAGAATATATGTGAAAAGTGTTTCAAGAAAAGTGGACTATTAAATGTTGTCCTTATTAAATGCCTAATTTAGAACTATGTTTTGGGACTTTATTCCGTGAAACTATGATTGATTCTGTAGAGTCTTTTTAAATTCTTTGAAACACCCAACAAATAAGTCAGGTGGAAAACAAGATGATGTACTTATTTTGAATATTGGTGAAAATCTCCCGTACAAACTCAATTTCATGAGATAGTAGCAAATAGTCCTTAGTTATTTCAAGTAAAACAGAAGTTACCTAGTCAGTGTGTTCAGATATGATTTTTGCCTGATTAGCTTGTTTTAATAGTTTTATGTCTGTTTAGTCAGGAAACGCAAATGGTATGGTAGAAATTTTGTAATGGGCTAGACTTGGGCACAGGTTTTTGTGAAGATTCAGTGGGATAATACTTGTGAAATCCCTAGCACAGGGCTTTTTACATAATAGTTAATTGTGTTTATTTTCCTTTAACTTAGTATTGTACACGGCTCTCCATTTTTTGGTACCAGTTTTCTTAGTCTTTTTTTTTTAATTCATTTGAGAGAGAGAGCGCGAAACATCAGTTAGTTGTTTCACTTATGTGTCCACTGGTTGATTCTCCTATGTGTCCTGACCGGGGATGTCACCTACAACATCAGCGTGTTGGGATGATGCTGTAAACAACGGAGCTACCTGGCCAGGGCTTGCTAGTCTTTTTGAAGTTAACACATACATTTTCTGTGAAGCTGATATGCTTCTTAGTAATGCCTGAACCTAAGGTAGTGCTCTAGAAAGTAAAATTCAGGTTTGGGATTAGTTTTGCTTTCATTTCTGATATGTCATTGAGTTAAATTTAATGTTAAAAATAGTACTTTTAAAAAAAATTTCTCACCTGGAGAAACGTTCATTGATGAGAGAGAGAGAAAAATCGATTGGTTGCTTCCTGCTTGTGCCCCAAATGGGGATCAAACCTGCAACCCAGGTATGTGTCCTGACCGGGAATTGAACCTGAAAATTTGTGGTGTATGGGACGACACTCCAAGCAACTGAGCCACTGAGCCAGGGCAAAAATGAGTACTTTTGCATTCACAGTAAAATAGATGATGATCATATATATTGTCGTAAGTAGATAAATCCTGGGCAGTTGTGAATCCTGCTACTAAATATTCAGATAATATAATTTAAAGTTTTTTCTTATGGGAAGAATGTAAGATCTCCCCAGAAAATCTAGAAAATGAAATATTAAGTATAGTGCTTTTAGGTACTAGAAGGCTTGCTGTATTTAAGAAGTAATAATTTTACTTAATTACAAGAGCACAAAAGGATATACAGTGAAAAAGTAAGTCTCTCCCTTTCTTGTCTGCTGGCTAATTGGTTCTCTCTAGAACCAACCACCATTAATCATTTTCCTAGTGTATATCCTTCGAGAGATATTCCAAGGAAGACTTACTACCTTGAATCTGGGTTCCAAAGTTGTTGAATCCAGTGATAAAAACCTCCTGTGGTATATTTACAGTGAAGAATAAATGTACAACAGGACAAGGCTTTTTTACCCTTTTAAATTGTCTTCTTATTTCCTATCAGATTAGAGATATGGTGATGACCAAAACAGATACAGTCTCTCTCCTTATGGTGCACAGTGGTCTAATAGGGAAGACAGATACTAAGTAATGATAAAGTTGTGATTTTAAATTGTGATGAGTGCCATGAAGGAAAGCTGGGGGTTCTGTGACAACGTTTAGCAGTAGGGACATGACCCGGAAGGGTGAGGATGGTTAGAATGGCTTTCTTTAGTAAGTGGTTTTTCCTGCAGATATGAAGGATAAGAGTTTATGAGATGAAGTTTGAAAAGGTAGAGCAGAAGGGTGCTCAAAGGGAAGGCAGTGTGTGAAGAGTTTGAGGGTGGGATTAAGCATGGCATGATTCAGGAATGTGGAGAAAGCTAATGTGCCCGGAATAAGGAAAAGTTGCTGGAGAGCAGAGTTGACGTAGGGTCCAGATCAGATGGAGTCTTTTGTGTATGCTAAGGAAAGACTTTGGTTTCATCTTAGGAGCAATGGGAAGGCATTGAAGTGAAGTGAAAGAGTGATTGTGATTAATTTTTTTGAAAACATTACTTGCTTTATGGAGAATAGTTGAGAACAAATGTTTATAGACTTGGTAGGTTATGCTCCAGTGAGAAGATTGTTGTGATAGAAGTAGAAAGAAGTGGATAGATTTGAGACACATTTAGGACGTAAAATGAGACTTGTTCAATGAGTGGATGTGAGAGTGAGAAAGGAGAAGGTATCATGGATGACTCAGGTTACAGTAGATGATGATGCCATTCAGGGGACTGAACACTGGAAGAGGACCATGTTTGGAGGGGCTGAGATCATGAGTTTGGATTTGGCTGGATTCTCATATCTGCTTCTGCATTTAGTCTGTTGCATCATGCTGTTTTGATTGAAATATATGAAAAAAAAATCCGTAGTAGGAAAAGGGAGAAATGTAATGATTTTTTTTACATTAACATCAAAGGGTATTCTCCTTTGATACAATACCATACCAAAATTAGGCAAATGATAGTTTCTTAAGGGTTAGAATGTGGATTCTGAAATCACATCAATGAACTTTTCATATTGTTACATTAAAATCTATTGGTCTGTCTTCTGCATTGAATGGATTTTAAAACCATGTTTAAGTTAGTAAAATCATATACTGGTCATGTGAAAAATATTGGTTTACTGAGTTATATGGGTATTCAAATTGACATGTCATTCTACAGTATCAAAAACACATTTACTAATATGACTACTGATTTCATCAGAATCTTTAAATATTCAGAGCTGTCACTCTCATGATGGCAGACACAAGTTTTCCAAAATTGTAATTTTTGCTTGAACACTTGAATGTTATCAATGGCAGCAAATACTGTCAAATTATTTCCCTTGACATGGAAGGCTTACTTCGTTAATTTTTGAGAAAATGTTTGCCAGATATCCAAGTCTGAATCACAGTTTGTCCGAAGTTCTTTTAAGTAAAAATGGTTTTGATGAAAAAAATGACTGGTTAGGTTGTGTAAATACTTTTCCTCGACACAACCATCAGCCTTTGGTCTGCAGAAGTGCTTTCTGCTTACTTCCCATTTCCTTAAGTAGAATATTGAAAAGATACACTCAAGGTTTGAGATTAGTAAAATTAATTATTATTATTATTATTATTTTTTGCTCCATCAGGGTTATTCTGTTTAAATTTTTTTTTTAAATTTACATGCTGGAACTTGGTAGTACGGACTAGTAAGTTGTACAGTTTAGTACTGCTGCCTTGATTCATGCTAAAGCACCAACACTTTTATCCATCATTGCTTTTGTGTCATTAGTTTACATGTCAACACAGGAAAGAAAGTAATTCAAGAAGAGAAAGGACAAACGTGTTGAGTATGGGAAGAAAGGTCAAGTAGGGTGAAGACTAAGAGTTGTTCTTTGGATTTAGCAACATTCTCAAGGTCACTGATCTTAATGAGGGCTCAAGTGAAGTATTAATGAGGGGCAGATTTGAATGGGTTGAGGAGTGAGTAGGAAGTGAGGACGTGGAGATACTGCGGGGAAACTTGAGAAGTTGGGTTGGAATGGGGGTGTGGGATTGGAGAGAGAATGGACCATCCACAGTGGAAGGATTTTGAGTAACGGGAGAGAATTGGCTCTTGTCAGGAGCAGTGCTTTTAAAACTTTAATGTGCATCACCTGGGGATTTCGTTAAGCTGCAGATGGTGATTCAGTTGGTCTGGTGTGGTGCCTGATATATTCCGAGTTCCTAATGGACTCCCAGATAAGGCCGAAGCTATTGCTTAGAAAATCCCACATTGTGTTGCAAAGTTCTGTTCCCCTGGTGGAGAGCTAAGTTTTTGGTAGTGTGTTCCTTGTAAAACTGGGAAGGTAGAGAGGTCAGATGCAGAAGTTTTAGGTTTGATGGTAAAAAATAGAAGGGAAGAGGGTGCAAGTGGGGTGCATGTATAATAGTATCAATAATAACACAAAAAAGTTTAAGGGATTTCTGTCTGATGACATGTGTTTTTCCACTGAAGTAGGAGATTAAAAAGAATAATGTCGCGCGGGCCTGCGAACCAAACAATCTCGGTTTGACTCCCAGTCAGGGCTCATGCCTGGGTTGCAGGCCAGTTCCCAGCGGGGGACACACGAGAAGCAACCACACATTGACATTTCTCTCCCTCTCTCCTTCCCTTCCTCCTTCCCTTCCCCTCTAAAGATAAATAAATAAATAAAATCTTTTAAAAAAAGAATAATGTCTAAAATTGGTATGGGAAAATGATTATGCTCAGATAGTGCTAGTACCTTCAGAGTAGATATCCCTGCCTGTAAACTAATTATACCCCGAGTTATAGTCTTAAAATATTGATTTTATTGTACCACTCTCTTATACAAATTTTTTCTTTAATTTTTAATTTTTATTTACTGATTTTAGAGAGAAACACTGATTTGTTGTTCCACTTATATGCATTCATTGGGTGCGTCCTGTATGTGCCCTGACTGGGGATTGAACCTACAGCCTTGGTGTATTGGGACGACCCTCTAACCAACTGAGCTGCCAGGCCAGAGCCTACAAAATCTTTTTGCTTCTTTACCTAATGGATAAAATTTAAAAATTTAAACACCTTCCAAGTTTCCTTCTGCATTCTCACATACTACTACTACTTTCGTTTTCCCATTGCTAAGCAATGGTGCCTGGTGTACACGGTAGTTAATATCCAGATATTGAACAGATTGAAGTTTTCTATAGTGCCTGTTTTCCAAGTATGCCTAAGATGCCTATAGAAGGTATTTCTGGAATCATGAAAATGGCTGGGGAGTATGCAGGAGAAAGAACGTTGTATTCTCTGTGTTAGAAACAGTGATAGCATAATATGTATTTTCTCTACCCTTTTGCATTAATGCACTTGCCTTTTCCATATTGATTCTTGTTTTCTTCTACCCAATGGCAGAGTAATAGGGTATTGAAATACTTCTTTGATCAACCCTACAGCTACCCTTATCTGATTAGAGAATGTTGATTATATCAAATACATATCCTGAAAAGTTAAGTAAGTGAGTTTCTATAGACAACAGCTGTGTTCAGTGTGTGCTTCACTGCAGTGGACAGCAGAGAGAAGTGCTGGAAGATGAGAAATATTCTCTGTCAGGGCCTTTAAAAATTTAATTTTTTAGAGAGAGAGAAATCCATTTGTTGTTCTACTTATTTATGCATTCACTGGTTGATTCTGGTATGTGTCCTGATCAGGGATCAAACCCACAATCTTGGTGTATCAGGATGATCCTCTAACCAACTGAGCGATCGGCCATGGCTCTAGGAAGCCGATAGATAGTGAGCTTCAGTGAGGTTTCATTAAGTTTACCAAAGTGTCTGTCACCTTGAAAATGTAAAAAACAAAACACTTCTAATTTATATCAAATATGTATATGTATACTTGGAATACTTGTTGGCCGTGTCATTAGACCTTTGAGTTCCTCAGAGCTCAGCACTGACTTATCTTTGTATTCTGTGTCCTAAGAACTAGCACAGTACTTGGCATAAAACAACATTCAGTAGATACTTGTTGAATGAATTGCTGTTGACTTTGTGTGTGCACTTTAATTGAAGGAAAGCAAGGCTACATAATGGAATTTGACTTACTCCTTTTTCTTTGTGAGGAAAGGCCATAATTTTCAACTACTATGCCAGGAGTTATTTTTAATCAAGCAGTATGGAGAGTGTCAAGGCTGAGAGGAGGGGCAGTAATAGAATAATTATTCTAAAAGATGTTATTTATTATCTTTAAGAAGCCAAGTTTATTAGTTTTTTTCAGTTAAAATTTTTAGATTTTAATAAAGTGCCAAATTTATAGACTATACTCAGTAAAATATTGCCACTGGAGATCTTCCTTTATTTAAAAAAAGTTAAAGTTCTTTATATTATAAATTGTTCGGAAATCTTGGTCCATGTCCCAGTGATGTAGTCTGGAAAAAGTATGTAGTAGTCATAGTATAGAAGCTATTACAGTTCTCAAGGGAAATTCTTTCTCTTCGGAACCTCATGAAACTTTTGTTCTTGTTTTCTTTCGCTTATCTCTATTTACATTAGGGAAGGATCCGATGTCATTGTAGGTAGCATTTTGGAAACATTGCTTAAAGTTGGATTTATCTGAAGATTCTTCTTAATATCATTTGTGTGGTTGACGGGTCCTGGTCTGGCAGTAGTTCTGTGTAGACTGAGTGATCTTAAAGTTTCCTAGTTAGGCTGCCTTTGGGTCTGTAAATTGGTATTGTAGTATGGTACTGGGTTTAATATTTAAAAATAATTTCTACATCTAACGGAAGAGGTATTTAGCAAATTTAAAAATTTGAATAACTCTTTACAATGTACATAAAATTTTAGGCCATAGATCTATACTTTAAAAAAAGATTTTACTTGTTTATTTTTGGAGGGGGGAAGAAAGAGAGCGAGAGAAACATCAGTGTGCCCAAGAAGAATCCTTCAGTTGCCTCTCACATGGTCCCACTCAGTCACGTGCCCCGAGCAGGAGTCAACCAGCGACCCCTCGGTTTATAGGACTTGCCCAACCCACTAAGTCACACCAGGCAGGACTGTAATTGTGTAACACTATTTAGGGAGTGCTGTGATTATCATATGCTTGATACTTAATTTTTTTAATTTATTTAAATTATGTATGCTGCAATTTGAGTTTGACAAAATGCATAGTATTGTGTAACCACTACCAAAATTGAAATTCAGAACAGTTCCATCACCCTAAAACATTCCCTAGGGCTATCTCCTTGAAGTTAGACCTTCCTCCCAGCCTCAGTGCCTGGAATCCATTGGTCTGTCCTGTTGCTGTAGTTTTAACTTTTTCAGAGGGTCATATAAATGGAATCATATATACAGCCTTTTGAGTCTGGCGTCTTTAATACTATATTGCATTTGAGAGTCTTTTGTGTTTTTTTTTTTTTTTTTCGTTTCAGTAACTACTTTCAAATTAATCACTAGTCATTTTTTTAAAGATTTTATTTATTTATCTTTAGAGGGGAAGGGAAGGAGAGAGGGAGAGAAATATCAATGTATGGTTGCCTCTTGTGCATTCCCCGCTGGGAACTGGCCTGCAACCCAGGCATGTGCCCTGACTGGGAATCGAACCGCGATCGTTTGGATTGCAGGCCCGCGCTCAATCCACTGAGCTACACCAGCCAGGTTTTTGTGTTGCTGTATGTATAATTGTTCCTTTCCTTTCATAGCTGAGCAGTATTCTATTTTATTTGTGTGTCACAGATGGCTTATCCATTCACCTCTTGAAGGATATTTGGGTTTTTCTAGTTTTGGTGATTATAGCAACAGAAGTTGCTATAAATAGCGTACAGATTTCTGTGTAAATATGGGTTTTCATTTCTTCTAAAATTCTAGAGATAAATCTGACAAGATTTAGAATTGCTAAACTGATTTCAAAATTCATATGCAAGTACAAAGTACTGCTCTTGAGTCTGCTCTTTATTATTCTGCATTGGTTTGGGGTTTAATTTGTTCTTTTTAAAATTTCTTAGGTGGAAGCTGAGGTCAGTGATTTGAGACCTTTTCTAATAAAAGCATTTAATACTATAAATTTTTCTGTTCTGCTTTTAGTCGATATATATTTTCATTTGGTTCAAAATATTTTAAGTTTTTTTTTTAAACTTTTTTTTACCCTTGGGTTATTAAGAAGTATGTTGCTTAATTTCCAAATATTTGGAGATTTTCAGATATTTTTGTGTTATGGTGGTCAGAGAACATACCTTTTTATATTACTTTAAATTTATGAAGGTTTGTTTTATGGCCTGTGATAGGGTCTGTTTTAGGTCAGTGATCCACATGCAGTTGGGAAGAATATATATTCTGCTCTTGTTGGGGGGAATGTTCTCCAGGTGTCAAATTAGGTCAAATTTATTGATAGTGTTCAGCGTGTATCCTTGTTGGTTTTCTATTTTGTTTTATAGGTTATTGAGAGAGGTGTTGAAGTCTCCAAGTATAATTGTAGATTTATTTATTTCTCTTCAGTTCTCTCAGTTCTTGCATCATTTTTTAAAGCCCCGTTAGGTGATTTTAGGATTGTTAAATTTTGGTGAATTGACCCTTTTATCATTATATAATGTCCCTCTTAATCCCTGGTAATTTCCTTTGTTCTGAAGTTTGCTTTGTCATAAATACAAGTATGGGAACTCAAGCTTTCATTTTACAGTGTTTATTTGCTACATCTTTTTGCATCCTTTCTGTTTTAACCAATTTATATCATTATATGTAATGTGGGTTTCTTGTGGACAGTAACTGCTGGTGTGTGTGTGTGTGTGTGTGTTGCTT
>PVKM010030394.1:0-17290 GCA_004027735.1 Carollia perspicillata
AGGGGTCTCACTACCTCCTGGGAGCCATGACTACACAGCCCTTCCCTGGACCTCGGCCTTCGGGCATCCCTGTAAGCCCAGCCCACTGGGGAGGCGTCCCTGCTCAGGCACTGCCTTTTGGGGGTCTTCCCCTGCCTGCACTCCCATAAGGCATGTGTGATTGGCAGGTTGCAAACCAGTCTGTGGGTCCCTTGAAACCTGGGAATGTGTGTCCCCAATGCCTAGAACAGAGTCCGGTGTGTGATATTGTCAGTAAACGGCTGTGGGGTAGAAAGAAAAGAGGGAAGGGAGAGGGAGGAAAAGACAGAGAAGGCAGAAATTCAGTTTGTAAAGGATGCGAGGGTGATGTCCAGGCCTCTCCCGCCTCTCTGAAATGAGGCAGTTTGCACATCTTTGGACTCTGGCCAAAGACCTGGCAAGGAAGGGTTCCTCAAAATGCCCTTTTATTATCTCCTCGGTGCCCTGCTCCTCCTGGTGGGGGGTTTGGGGGGGTGAGTCTCTGCTCTATTTGAAAGTGGGGGGCTGCAGAGGGTCACATCCCCAGTGGCCCGATCCTTGGATTTGTGCCCTGATTACCCATCAGCCACCTCACCGCTGGACCTGAGACAGTGAACCAGGCACAGGGGCTGGACCGCTGCCCCTCCAGGCCCGGGCACTGCCCTGCTCCATTGCAGAGGTACACCTCACTCCATGGGCTGTTCACAGCCACCAGCTCACCACACCTGGCCCACAGGAGAGGTCCCAGATGCCACAGAGGGACCGGTGCTTCCCAAGCACACAGCCCAAGGAGCTGCAGCTCTGCCCTGACATTACCATTGTCTCCTCTTTCAAAATTCAGGACCAGACCAGTCCATCCGGCCCAAACTGCGGGGAGGAGTCGCCTTGGTCTGGGTCCCTGCGACTGGGGGCCAATGGAAGCCGGCCTTGATTTCCAGGGGAGGGAAGGCTGGTGAGGGTTTCTCTCCTCCACTAGAAAACCAATATATTCACCACTATGCTCCACCTGGGCAGCCTGTAGCGTACGGGAGGCACTCAATAAACATTTCCTAGCACCATTCATAATCTCAGTCCATACCAACTTCCCCAGGGCATTAATAAGGGACACGGCTCACAAATCATTCCACAGACGAAATTTCAGACACCTGGCCAAGATCAAAGGGAAGCACGGCCGTCACGGACAGGCAGGAGGGACTCTGCAGGTTACAGGGCACCGCGGCAGAGGCCCCCTGACCACCTGAGGCAGAGCTGAGAAGACGGGCGGAGGGAGGGTTTGGTAGTGATTGGAGCAAACGCCCCCCCAGTGAGAGCACACGCGTGCGCCAGAATAAGGGGCCATTCGGCTGGGTGAGCCATGTTCTCTCCCTCACGCACACACGCCACCCGTGGCGTCAGCTTCAGATGTGAACTCTCTGGGGATCGGCTGCACTCATTCTAAAAGCACTGGCTCCTTCAGGGTATGTGCTTCCTACCTCGGCAGCAGGAAGGGCACGTTCCGAGGTGTTTCTTCTCCCCAGTGAAACCGAGCGATGCAGCCATCAGCCGCAGTCGGCATCACTGGGCCGTGGCTGGGCCACTCAGGAGCACCTTGAGCAGGCAGGAGCTCCTGTGCCCACCTTCTTGGAAAACTGACCTGCCCTGCCTGCTGTCCCTTCACTCTGCCCCTCCGTCACTGCCCAGAGACCCTATCTCGAGGCACCTGAAGGGCCAGAGACCCCACTGTAAACAGGTCCAGACACAGCAGCTCGCCCCAAATGCTCATGCCGCCAGCCAGCTCCAAGGGAGCCCCCTGAGAGATGGCTCTCTCTAGTCACCTGCATGTGGGCCATCAGTTTTGCTTTTATTGGCTTGAAGATGAAGGGGCTTTGATGCACCTCAGTAAATTCTGGAAGGATGTGCTGTCCCTGGGCAGGCTCCACGGGAGGACCAAAAAGACACTGAATATAGGCAACAAGCCTGCAGAGTCTGGGGGAGCCTCTTTGCCTTCTCTGCAGTCCAGCAAGACCCACACCCAGGGCCTGAGTCAGAACTGCGGCTGACCTGCAGGGGCTCGGGAGGGGAAGCTGGCGCTCCCACCTGAAGCTCAGGAAGGCGCCACTCTTGTCTGCCTTGGACAGACAACCTGGGTTCAAAGAAAGACAACGGCGAGACCCACAGAATTCTCAGGAAAGCAGGACAGAAGCACTGAGTCAAGGAACCATGAGCTCAGACTGGTTACCTGGGGGGGTCCTTCCATCTTCCCAGGATGCCCCTGTTTGGGGCAGCTCCCCAAACTCCCCACCAGGCCGCTGTCGTCTGGCCCTATACGCCACGCCTCTGGGTCCTCGCTGGGGGAGGGGGCTGGAGGAGGTGGGCCAAGTCCTTGATCTCCATGCCTCAGCAAGATCTGAGGGCTTCAGAGACGAGACACAACCAAACAGGAGTGATGGGCAACACTGAAATCAGGGGAGCAGCCAGGGTGAAGCCACTTCAGTCCTTCCTGTTCGATTGCGGTGGACAGTGCTCGCCCACAGGCATGCGTTACCCCACAAACCAGCCCACAGAGGGCTCTTCCCACTGGCCTGCCTGGGCTGGACAGCTAGAGAGAATCACCGCCAGACTTTCCCCAGGAACTGGGCATACTCTCTGGGAGAAGCCAGCTTCTCCCAGACCCCGCCTGCTCATCCACAAAGAGATGAGAAGCTAGAAACAGCCAGGGGCCCCACTGGGCTCTGGGTTTGAATTGCACAATGATGACGTGGTCGGCAAGGACCCGCCACCAGCTCAGACCTGGCCCAGACATGAGAGAAATACAGAAACACCGGACCCAGCTCTTGACCGTCCCATGTGTTCCCTCCTCTCTGGGAACGTAAAACAACCAAGACTCATCAGGCGCTTCCACGGGCCTGTGCTCCACCATCTCATTCAGGCCTCCCAACAACTCTGCGGCTCCATGACTCATGTAACAAACGGGAGCCCGAGGCCCATGCCTGGGGAGTGGTGCGGCCCAGACTCGGTCCCCTGCCCACTCACCCCGAAGCCCCGGTGCTGAGCGGCCGGGCTGGGCTGCCCTCCAGCCAGCTCACCGGAAGCCGAGCGCTCTACAGACCTGGTGCCTGGAACTGTGTCTGGCTCTGTCTGCGACAGTGACACAAAATTTCTGACGCCTCTAGTTAGTCGTGTCTACACCGCACAGCAACCTGAGCTATGAAAAAACCTGACAGTTAATTTTGGCACCCTAAAACGTCTGCTGCCGTTCCGTGAGTACCTCTGGACTGTGAGCTCCTGCAGGAAGGGGCTCAGAGCCTCGCTTTGCTCCCTCAAAGCACCACTGCTCTCCTGCTCTGCATTTATTTCAATCTGTGGCTGTGTGCTTCGCTGACTAACACCTGTCTTCCCCGCTAGGGTATGTGTTGCCCCAGCATCATCTCTAGGGCGGGCACGTAGTGGGCACACAGTGGATATCCTTGAATAAAGAGATGAATGACTGGCAAGGAGGTGGCCAGGAAGGCAGAGAGCGTGGGAGCACCTCCAGTGTGGGAGACTCCCACACCGACTGGGAACCCCGACCCTCGGAGGCTTCTCTCTGGTTTCCTGCCTCCTCCAGTGGCTCCGTGTGGGGCCGGGGCTGGCGCGGGGCCGGGGCAGGTGCCGCTCCTGGTTTGATGCCGTCAGCACAGACTTTACTCAGATCCTCAAAACATTCCTCCGTCATTTTAAATATGAGGATTTTGTCCTGAATAGAAGAAAATGCTGTGAAAAATTATGTTTTGCTTTTCAAATGAGCAAAGATCCCTTGAATCATGAAAGTAAATAAATTAGGGTAGAAGATCTCCAAATAATCGCATAAACTCCAATTTCCCGTTTTAACATAAACATCAAAATAATAAACTCAGGCATATATGGCGGGGAGGAGGAAATCCAGCCGATGCCGTTGCATTCTTTGGAAGCTGAAACCTAAATGACTAAATTGGCAGTTTATTAACAGGAAAATTATGCTAAGTAGCTTCATGTTGATGTCAAGAATTTTATGCAGCGAGTTATGGTGTGGTATCCTGAGTGCCTCATTTGCATTTTCTCATTGAGAGAGAACAATGGCTCCAAATGAGTGCAGCATGCTCGCATTACACACCCAAGAACATTTGCCCAGACAGAAAGGCAGATCTCGGCACTGGAGTGATTATGCCTTTTATGCACTCTGCTTCAGCCCAGACTCAGGGAAAAGGGAGCCGATTAGCCTCACAGAGGCTGCTAATGAAGGGACCTGGGGTCTTCGAGGTCTCAGGGGACAAGCAGCCACAGCCCACAGGACTCTGCTCCTCAGGGCTCCCCGGTTTGGTTTTCTCCATGGGAGATGGGACGTGTTCCACAAATAAATGCATGACCACCCGCATCATACAGAGGACGGCCTTGTGAAACTAGCCCTCACCATTTGAGAGGAGGCATGGCGAGGAGACCCTTGTGCAGCCCACGCCGGCTCCACCCCAGCTGCTCTGCTCCCTGGGGTTCAGCTCCACCCAGGGGGTGCTTCCCATGGGTGTGTCCAACCAGTCTGGGGAAAACACAAATTTATTGCATATCCGCCGCATCCTTCCTCCTCTGCTGGATGAGAAAGCAGAAGGACGCACCATGCCGACTCTCTCTAGAGCTGATGAACTTGAGGAAACGATTCTTAGGTACGTGGGGTCGTTAGAAAGCACGTGACTGTAGGTAACCGAGTGCTGGGTGCAGTTAAGCATACAAATGCACATGCCCTTAACAATGGCCTCGGACCAGGAATGGTCACTGGAGGAAGTACCTCTTCACTGAGTGTCTCAGATCGATCCGAATTTTGGCTCATCCAGCAAGAAAACGGAGCGGCTTCCGGAATGGAAGAAACTGTGCGAGCTGAATACAGAGACCCGAGAGGGCATGGCATCTGACAGAGACCATCGGGAAGGCTTCACTGCACGCACGGCTCCCTCTTCCCAACCACCTGAGGCCGGCAGCAGAGACTTGCCTCCAACTATAAACGTGGCCTCTTCTACACTTCATGTGGCTGAGGCAATGCTATGTGTCCACCAAGTGTCATTTCATGTCCCCCCCCCTTTCTGGAGACATGGGAAACTCTTTCCCAGCCGCCCTGCAGTCAGCTGGGCCGTGGGACCAGCTCTGTGCGAAAGGTAAACTTCTGTCATGCAGTCACGCCGAGCTTCGGGGGCCGTCTGTGAGCTAGGCAGCATAACCTGTTTCATGCGGACTAACGCATCGGATAAACTGATTCATTCCTTGAACCCCGGCTTCGGGTTTTCACACGACCTCTCGAAAATATCTGTAAAGAATTCACACGGTGCAGGGCACTCCACAAAGCACGGGAAGACAGCAGTGAAAAACGAGAGTCTCTCCTCTCACGAGGCTTGCAGTCACGTGGAAAACAATCCCGAATAGGAACTTTGACGGATCACAAAATGCAGCTCCATTTTTTTTTAAAGGGGGAACTTTAGACAGAGCATTGCTCTAATTACTGGACTGGAGTGAGGTCTTCCAAACCAGTATCTCCTTCAGTCTAAATACGTGTCCCTTGGCCAGCTGGCTTTTCGGCAAATCCTCTAGCTGGCCCCTGGAAGTCAGAGTGTGCCCTCAGCCAGGGGGAGCCTGGGCGCTACTCTCCGGCCTGTAACGGGCTTTCCCTGATCCCCAGGTGGACAGCAAGCCCCAGGGGCTCGCCCTCCCAGACAGCACTGCCGACCAGACTGATGTCCCACGTCCCACAGAAGCCTGCGAGCAAAGACACCCTCTGTCCCGCAGGACAATAACACTGCTCCTTCAGGGTGAGAGAGGCAGTTTTTTTAATGTGCTTTGTACAATATTGTTCTTTAATTAACTTCACTGAGGTACAGCTTACAATAAAATATA
The DNA here is from genome assembly GCA_004027735.1 of Carollia perspicillata. Taxonomy (NCBI): domain Eukaryota; kingdom Metazoa; phylum Chordata; class Mammalia; order Chiroptera; family Phyllostomidae; genus Carollia; species Carollia perspicillata. The sequence continues at coordinate 5,872 of PVKM010030394.1, forward strand.
CCCATCTTAGACATACATTGTTATGAATTGTGACACATCTGTACATGCATCTAACCACCAACTAATGACCAAAATAGAGACAGTTTCCATCGGAGGGAAAAGTTCCCTCATGCGCCGTCAGTCAATCCCACCAGCCCCAGGAAGTATTGGGCTGCTTTCTGTGATCACAGATTACAATGGTCTGTTCTAGAGTTTCAATTAAATAAAACCACAGAACGAGTGTTCTTTAGTGTCTTGGCTTCTTTCTCTCAACATCTTGCCTTTGAGCATCATCCACGTCATTACCTATATCAGTAATTCATTCCTTTTCATTGCTGAATAGTAGTCCATTGTATGGATGTACCGCAGTTCATTTATCCATTCGCCTGATGGACATTTGGATTGTTCCCAGCAGTAACTGTTATGAATAAAGCACTATGAACCTCCATGTACAAGTTTTAGGATGACCAGAACATGGTTTCATTTCTTATGAGTGAATAGTGGTAGAGTTGATAGGTCTTCCTGTATTTGTAACTCTACCCAAAACGGTTAATCTGTTTTACACAGTGGTTGTGTCGCTGTACACTCTCACCAGCAAGGTGCCAGGGCTCCTGCTGCACCACCCCCTCTCAGTCAAGTACTCTTTTGATCGCAGCCATTCACAAGCGCATGTCCTGGTAGCTCCCTGTGAGTTTTGCACGTTTACCGGCCGCTCAGAGATCTGTGCATGTGCCAAGTACGCTCAAATCTGTTGCCCTTTTAAACATTAGGTTGTTTGTGTTTGCATTGTTGATTTGTAAGTCTTCTTTATACATTCTGGGTGAAAGATGTTTGCCAGAAACATGTATTTAAAATATTTTCCCTCAGTCCGTGGCTCAACTTGCCATTTCATTGGCAGCATTTTTCAAAGAGCAGAATACTTTAATTTTGATGAAATTAAATGTATATCCATTTTATCTTTTTGTGTCCTGGAATTTTTGCCTATCCCAAAGTCATGAAGATTTTTTTTCTGGATTGTTTTGCAGTTCTAGCATTTATGCTTAGGTTTATGACCCATCGTGAGTTCATTTTTGTGTACGGCACGAGGTAAATGCTGTGGAGCACTTTTTGCCATACGAGCATCCAGCTGTTCCAACACCATTTGTTGAAAACACTCTCATTTCTCCATCGAATCACCTTGGCGTCTTTGGTGAAAATCAATCGACCGCGTACATGAGGGGCTATTTCTGGGCTCGATTCTGTCCGGCTGACCTCTGTCCGCCTTTAAGGCACTAGCCCAGCACCCTGCGCACTGCGGTTTTGCAGCGAGTCTCACACTCAGGCGGCGTAACCTCCCCCCCCCCCACCGTGTTCCTCTCGTTTTAAATTGTTTTAGCTACCCTAGGTCCTTTCCATCTTCCTGTGACATCGAGAACGCCATCTTTAGAGGGTATTACACGGTGCTGTAAGTTTCGCTGTGTTGACTTTGCCAGAAAAGAAGCTCCAACTAGATGCGGGGATGAACACTTCGGTACAAGTTGGGGGCCGGTGAGCTCTGTGCAGCGAAGGGGAAAATGGCCTTTCGCCAACAGGCCGTGTTCGTCTGACCACAAATGACTGCTGCCCGGGGATGTGTTCTCCGGAAGCCACCCACTCCTCAGATCTGCGATGCATTTTGTTCAGGAGAGAAATAGCTTTCAAACACACACGCAGTGCGTTTAAATTGTCACTCGCAGAGGCGATCATCCTTCAAAGTCCTGCCTCTGCCTCACTCTCGGCTTTTACCAAATCCTGGTTGGCAGCCTGGGGCTAGCAGATGGAGTCTCCCCCGCCCTGGGGCTGTCAGCCTGGGCCACACACTGGCACTCACGGGGCTGGGCATGATAATAATGGAAACTACAGTGGATGCGGAGACTGGAAAAGGGTGCAGCTTCAGGGGTGTCCAACCTTTTGGCGTCTCTGGGCCATACTGAAGATGAGTTGTCTTGGGCCACACATGCAATACACTGAGACACATAATCACAAGAAAATCTCATCATGTTTTAAGTAAATTCACGATTTTGGGTTAGGCCGCAGGCACAGCCATCCTGGGCCGCAGGCGACCTGAGGGCTGCAGGCCGGACACCACCGCCAGGTCTGCAGCAGTGCAAGCAGCTGTCACCAATGGTGCCCTTCATGGTGTGGGAGAGAGGGCATCCAGGTGTGTGAGACTGAGCTGTCCTCGTGACCCCAACACCGCAGTCAGCCATTGGAAAGGGGCAGTTTACCTGGCGTGGGCATCATATGGACCTCTGTCTGTCGACACTGGGGAGACTTGGTTTGGGGAAAAGGGAGGCTAGGACCCAGATTAGGAATCTTGTCAGCACCTGTGTCATTCTCCAGATAAAACTTGAAAGCACAGTGAGTGTCCTCCCCATCACCTCTCTCCCTCGGTCCTTGTTCGGAAGCCCGGACCCCAGAGGACGCCAGCCCAGTACAATGTTATCATCAGACCTGCCCCAGAACGCTGAGTGATTCTGCTCACTAACCCAGCAGTTATCGGAGGTAGCTGATATCATCTCCCCCATGCAGAACCAGTAGCCTTAGGGGCTGGTCAGCATGCCTATGCCCAGGCCCGCCTCATCTACACAGCCAAGAGGGAAGTCAGGCCACAAAGTGGTGGTGTGACCCTGACTGAGTGTCAGTCCCGCCACTCACCGAGACCTTACCTAGACCGCAGGTGCACTTGGCATTCACCCCAGAGTGCAGCACAGCTGACGGTGTCTGAAAACATCCTTTTCACCAGGTGGGCCTGAAGCTGGCGGCTCCCTGATCCTCAGGGAAGGGCAGCTTCTCATCCGCATCCCTTATGGGAGCTGCACGGTGCCACGGCCCTGCCATCCTCTGGTTCCCCCAGGAAATGCTGCCGCTGTGGAAATTATCCCAGTTTCCTTGATGCCCGCAAACAAGCCAAAAGAAGCAGCAGAAGGATTCTTTCAGCTGGAGGACTTAACATATTTCAGTGTTGTGTGTGCTGAAAATAATGAAGGAACAGATTCAACGGAGGCAGGGCGGTCGGCCCCGAATAGAGCTCTGTGTGCAGGAAGGGTCCCAGCTGAATAATACGCCTTCGGCTTCAAAAACGAATGAAGGAATTCAATTTGTAAAACCGATCGGACTTCAAATATTGAAAATAAAGCCAGTTTGAACAATTCTTTCATTTACTCCCATCCCTCGCTGAATGAAACTAAGGGAGGCCTATCTCCACTTCGCATGCCAGACAAAGCGCTGCTTCATCTATGAGCAGTTCCATTTGTCTAAGGCTGCAGCCTCCTATGTTAATGTTGGAATTATGACTGAGCTGCAGATTGGAGCCGGTGGCCTGTCAGTGAGTTAACCATATATCCAAGAGCCGGGTGGCAGGTAGGGAACCGTCACTTTATTCTCAATCACATCCTCGCATTATACAAACCATATCCCTCATCCGGAGCTAACCATGTCCCCGACAAAGAGAAGATGTGAAGACCCAGAGAGCCATCAACTGTCAGAAGTAGCAGGACAGAAAAATGAAACGGAAAAGCTCCAACAGGCAGCAAACTTGGCAAGAACAAAAAGCATTTTCAAGCCTACAAGGAGGCGTAGCTTGACCCTCGTGGAAGCGGAAATAGAGATGGCTACGTCCTGGGGGGTTAAGAAATTGTAGCAGACAGATCAGAACATTAGTTTAAACTCAAAAGAAATAAAAGCCGCAGTGACCTCCTTTTTCACCGCTGAAACCCTAGCCTTGCTGGGCCTCCCTCTATGCAGGAAATGTAGCCAGTCCTCGCCCGAGGAAGTTGTCCAAATGCCACCCAGCTCCCCCGCCCCAGACAGATCTGGGGGTCAGTCACCAGGTCTGGCTATGAGTGGATAACCCCATGGAAGATCTCTTCAAGAGAGACCAGGACAATCTTGCTCTAGAGGTCAGAGTAGGATAAGGAGGTCTTTTTAGGACCGCCAAGGTGAAGACCCAGCCAATGTCTTACCTTCTGAGGCCAGGAAGAAGATTACAACACAGACCATAAGCTTCTCCCTGGATCTGGACCCTGGAATGATTCCACACGAGTTGGAAAGGGCAGTTCAGTATGAAACAGAGCCCATCCAGTTTCACACAGTGGAAATGAACCCCGGGAACACAGCACCATGAGGCAGGAGGCTGGGATCAGGCAGAGGCTGAGGAGGGGAGAAGATTCCAGGACAGCATTACGGGCATCAAGAGGCCGGGGGCACTTCCTGGCCTGGAGGGGTTTCACCCCAGCCTACGAGTTCCCCATCAGCAACTGCAGGATGGGCAGGGAAGGGATGGAAAGAGAGAAGCGTCAGCAAACTACAGACAAGTTTGGCTGGTCTTCTGTGCAGGTTACGAAAGAATGAAGAGGTGAAAGGGGGGCAAGGTGAGGGTTACAGCTGCCCCAGCTCTGGAATATTCTGTCCACAGCCTGACCCAGAGTGAGGAAAGGGCCGGCAGAGGAGAGGACACTCCGGCCTCTTGAGCAGAGCTGGGCCTTGCATCCACTCCACAGACCCACGCCATTCGCAGCCTGGGAGAGGCCATTTGAGAAAGACAATCACATGAAAAGAGGGCTCGTCACTAGCACTTAGATTATGAGTGTACAGCCAACCACGTGCATAGCCAAATGGCCCTCACTGCTCAAGGGTCTCAGGATGAGAGCGTGTGGAGGCAGCCAGGATGCCTGGGAAACTGTACCTTCAATCAGATCAGCAGCCCCAAAAAACCTTCCCAGAAGGGACCCATACTACCTTATGGCAGGGAAACTAGGTGCTGGGGTAGGGGAGGTACCCCCCTTTATTACTGGGAGCGGGCTCCATGCTCCCTAAGCGAGACGCCTGCAGACATTGAAGAAGGGACTAAAAAGGTGGAATTGAAAACAGGATATGACTCCTCCCGAGTCCTCGAAGGAAAACGCTTTTGTTCAAGAGACGTGGAATCAGCCCGCATGATGTACGACTGTCTTGAATGTGGGGAGTTTCCCCTCGGGAGTTGCAACGTGGTATGGGTGACTCTGAGACAGAGCGGTCTGAGCGGTCTGCAAGCACACTGAACTACTGGAAATTTTAAAGGAAGTGGAACTTTCTGCGTCTGTTTCCTCCTTCATAAAAAGGGATAATATCGCTATTAAGGCTTGCTGAGAGGACCACACAAATGATCCAAGCGAAGTTTTAGCACAGCTCCTGGCACCTGGCAAGTGACCAGTAAGTTCATTGTCAGGGGTTTCGTCCCACACTCTTCTTAAAAATGTCTCCATCTAACACTGTGCTACCATCTCATCCCTTTGCAAAAAGTAAACAGCCCAGATTCAAATCTAGCTGGTGCATCCAACTTCAAGCCCAAGATCTCCGGGTAACATTCATTTCTCCCATCTCAATATTCTCCCACCTACAGACTAAATGGTAAATTTACCCACCGCCAACACACCCTGCTGATAATGGGAGAAGGAAAAAGAAAAAGAAAGTTGCAAGATTCTATAATGCAGAAAGAAAGGAGATGCAGAGAGAATCCTGTTCTTGGTGCTCTCCCACCACCAGTCCAGAGGAGTAGGTGTCAGGTTCCGAGAAGACCTGGCCCTGGACGCTAGAAGGACCCTCAGAAGCAGAGGGGACGTCCCCAGGAACACCAATGCTCCTGGCTCATAATCTGTGCTCACCAGCTTCCCGATAGTCGGAGCACTTCCACAGCTTCCAACCGTCTCCGGAAGAGCAACGCGATGTCCTGGTCATCTGGTCGACCCCTTGTCCTCTCACAACTAGTAAACTAACTTGTATAGTACAAGACTGAATGAAGTTAATATAAGGTTAGCCCAACCGAAGCAGTCTTTTTTAGGACATAATTCTCCTTATATAAACAGACTGAGAGGCCCTGGGGCATAAGACTGAAGACCAGATATTGAAGTGGTATGAGAAGGGATAGCCTTATTCATGTGTTACTTCTTAAGGCAGTGGCCAGAGAGTTTCAAAGTGGAGAGAGAAGAGTTCAAGTCTCTCAACCATGGCCCCCTCACAAAGACTCTCAATATTCCCCTTAAACAAGATCATGCATTCATTCTTCCCACCAGATCTTCTTAAGCCCCTTCTCTGTGACTGGCTCTAGGAAGTTAAAGAAAGAGAGCTAGCCCTGGCTCATGTGGCTCAGTTGGTTGGGCATCGCCCCACAAGGCAGAAGGTCACTGGTTCGATTCCCGGTCAGGGTACATGCCTGGGTTGCAGGTTCAGTCCTCAGTCGAGGTGCATATAAGAAGCAATCAGTTGATGTTTCTCAAGCACATCGATGTTTCTCTCCCTCTCTTTCCCCCTCCCTTATCCCCTCTCTAAAAATCAATTTGAAAAGAAAAAACAGGAAGAGAGCTAAACCAAGAGTCAGGAGACCTGGCTTTTGTTTGAAGCCATGTGACCCTGGGCAGCTCACAGTTCTCCGGGGCCACAGGCGCCACACCACACGCAGAGGCAGGATGGCATGATCTGGCACATCTTCTTCAGCTTGTATCACCCCCAATTCTACACAAGTCGGGGGAATTCACATTCCAGGTGGTCGCCCCTCGCCGAGCCCAGCAAAGCTGTCAGACGCCTTCTGGAGGGAGGCGTGGCCAGGCCCAGACGGCTTATTAAACACAGGCAGCTCCTGTGACGGCAAACTAGCGGTCAAGGAGAGGCACGCAAGTCAGCCGAAACATCTGAGCCTCCCGTTTACTTTGAGATGATTTTTTAAATTTCATTTTGGCTGAAGAAACCAGCCCATCTGCCTGGCTTCTAGAGCAATTAGAGAACACAGTAGAACTTGAAAGGCAGAAAATGGAACAAACCGAAGAAAAAAAAGGAAGAGTGAGAAATATGACCAAAATAGAGATGCTTAATGCCTTTGACGTGTCCCGGAGATGAAAAGAGAGGAGACCTTGGGGACCGGCATGCAGACTCTGGCCCGCCCGGGACACTCCCGAGCCAGGGGACTGCTCTGACCCTGACCGGCCTCCCAGGCGTCTGGGGGAGAAGCGGAAGGGGGTGGTTAACAGGCCAGAGAGCTGCCTGGTCTCCCTCCCCACATACAGCTGGAGGGAGGGCGGAAGAAACCAGAGACACCGTGGCCGGGCTGCTCTCTGTGCCTGAGGGTTTGTTTGTGTGTGTGTGTGTGTGTGTGTGTGTGTGTGTGTGTGTGTGTCAATCTTTTCATCTGTTTCACCCGGTCCCCAACCCCACTCCCCTCTGACAGGTGTGAATCTGTTCTCTGTTATCTATGAGTCTGTTTCTATTGTGTTTGTTAGTTCATTTTGTTCATTAGATTCCACATGCAAGTGAAGTCATATGGTATTTGTCTTTCTCTGACTGGCTGATGTCACTTAGCATGATGGTCCCCAGGTCTATGCATGCTGTCACAAAAGGTAAGATTCCCTTCTTGTTGGCGGCCGGGCAGTATCCCATTAGGTAATTGTACCACAGCTTTTGTATCCACTCATCTACTGACGGACCCTTGGGCTGCTTCCAAGTCTTGCCTGTTGTAAACAGTGCCGCCATGAACACAGAGAGGGGTGCATATGTTCTTTTGAATCAGTGCTTTGGATTTCTTTGGATATAACCCCAAAAGTGGAATCACTGGATCGGCGAGGACGCGGAGAGAAGGGAACCCTCGTGCACTGTTGGTGGGAATGCAGACTGCTGCAGCCGCTGTTGCAGCCACTGTGGAAAGCAGTATGGAGCAACCTCAAACCTGAAAAGTGGAACAGCCTTACACTACCTTTGGAGAGAAGTAGAGAAAGAAATCAGGAAAGAGGACGGCTGGCAGGCAGCGGGGCCCATGGAGCCGCACAGCGTCACCCGGAAGTGCTCGCCCAGAGAGAAAGCAGGTGCCCTGCTTCTCTTCAAATCTGGTCTGAGATTTACCCGCCCCACAAAAAAAGAGGACTTTCTAATTAACTCTAAAATTGAGTCCTCTTCCTCTCCCTTGTCCTATGATTTTCTAAAGCCGCCCTAGCCCCTGTTGCCAGAAGCCAGGAGGGACCCCAGCTCTGGCATTTTCTAATAAGCACCCATCACCCCCACTGAGGGGGTGCCCAGTGATTCACGCACAACCAACCCGTCTGCCCCCCACAGGGTCAGACCCAAGGGAGAATCCCCCGAGGCCAATCCAAGCCAATGGCAGAGGAGCAGGAGGTCTGCCCGGCAATATGCAACCGCCCGGGCCCTCCTAAACCTGTTGACCAGTATAAGAAGGAGGGACACTGTGGTAAGGGCCACAGCCCAGGCCTGTGTACTGACCTTTGCTGGGGCTGCACTGTGGGCCCTGAGGAAGATGGCCCTGCAAGGGGGGTCACTCCATGGTCGGCGGGTCCTAGAGCCCTGAGAAGGGGAGGCATCAGGCAGAACCAGAGGGTTTTGTCCGGGGATGCAGCGGGGAGCATCTCTATTGCTCCCTACACACCTCTGGAGCCTGTCTTCTCCACAGCTTCTTTAATGTCCTTTCACATCCCTAGTTCAGCCCCAGGATCAGGGCTAGAAGCTTCTAGAAAGCCCACCCATCAGCAGGCTCTGCCCTCCACCTGCATGCCCTCCCAGAACTACCCCATCACCAGCACGGCTCACCTCCCTCTGCACTTGCCCACGATGATGCCCTTTCCTTTTCTACATGTCCAGGCCCCTGGACAGCAGGAAGAGCCTGCCTAGACCTGCACTGCCCCCTGTCCAGGGCATCTCTGTCCTCAGCTCTGTCCCCAGCTCTCTGTCCCCACCTGCAATCAGATGCCCCTGAAGGAGGGGCTCTCTGGGCTGGTCGGGCACAACAGCCCGACTAGACGGTTTACCACCAGACTGCTGGTGTCGTTGGACTTCTCACTGTGTGTCACTGGTGCAGGCTCACCACGTGGCCCTTCACACCACACTCAAGTCCATGCTCAAGTCCTTCGTTCCATTCCTTCTCGGACAGGTCAAGTTCCAGCCTCTACCTGGGCACATGGGAGGTTCGCAGACATTGGTTGAATTAACAGATGAATGCGCAGATAAAGGACATGCATCCTCAAGGTATTTTTCCCCGGGAAGTATATGTCGTTGGTATATATTTCTGAACTTTTGCATATTAGAAGCACTCCGTTGTCTTGACTCACCCATAAACAACAGCTTCAGTGGTTACAAAATTCTTAGATTCTGCCTGTGTGCTATGGTGGGTCGCCTAGTTTTTCTAACTGCATGCTTACACGGAGGACTCTTCTTCCCTTTGTCCTTGAAGTTCAAAGATGTTGCCAGACCCCCTGAACCTCCTGATCTTTCTTTCTTTCTTTGTCTTTCTTTCTCTCTCTTTCTCTTTTCCTTCACCAAAATACATGCACATTCCCCCAAAGCCTCTGCATATTTAATCTCTGCTGCTCCCTTCCTGCCTCTGAGTCACAGTCTACTAACAAGGGTGTCAAGATCTCTTTCCAACTGCAGCAACAGAATGACCACATGCCTGTGTAGGTCTACTTCGTCACAAGCAAATTGGGATCTCTACATGCTAAAGAGGTCGCCTCACCTTCATCACGTGTGTACTTGATTCTGACTGCCCCTCAGTCTGGGAGGCCCTGAGCATCAGAGAAGTATTTCCAGGTGACCTGCTCCAACGCACCTGAGACAGAAAGAGGTGACCATTGCCAGAGCTGGTGGTCGCTTCTCCAATGCCAGCTTCCTCTGGAGACTCTGGAAGGCAGGTCTTCAGTCTCTGGTGTTGGAAGTGCAGAGACAACCAGTGTGTATAGAATAGCTTGTCACCCACACTCCCCTGTCTCAGGTTTTAATGCTGTCAGGTGACAAGGAGGCAGGAGGACAGGGAGCCAGTCATGCAGAGCCTTGTAGGCAGAGCCAAAGAGGCCCCCCAGGGGTGTGAGCTTTGTCTTTTGGGAGAAAGGAGCCACGAAGGACCTGCTCAGTTGTATTCTAGAAAAATCTTTCTGTCCACAGTGTGGAAGACAAATTGGAGGAGGTAGGACTAAAGGCAAGAAGGCGTCTTGGGAGGTTGTTCTGAAGTCCGGGATACCGGTGCTCACTGTGTTTCTAGCAGTGTTTCCACAAACACCCACCACTCCTGCAGGCCTGTCCAGACCGCAGGCTCTGACCTGGGTGAGGGCGGCCATCGGTCACACGTGACTCCCCTGGCTCTTTGGGTCACAGTACCTCTCGGCCCCCATCAAAACAACAGCAGGACCACAGTGAGATTTAAAGCAACAATCTGTGCATACAGAAAGAAGTAACCATATGAAACAGATGCTTTGGTTCTTCATTGTTCAGACATTACCCGTGACCCTTCTCATCACTCACCTGGAGCCAACCACAGCATCACTATCCTGATAAGAGATGCCAGTGGGGTGTGAACCAGGCGAGTGCCAGTGGAGGGGGGAGGGGGAAACAGACACAGGACAAGCTAAGGAAGTAAAGCCAAAGCCCTGGTCCCCCTGGTTTTGCTGACCAAGCCCTCAACTGCATGGACAAGGTGCCAGGGTCCAGCCTGCGGCCTGGCTCCCAGGGACCAGCAGGAGACAGGTTTCAGATGGGCTCCCGCCTTGTCATTGTCAATCGAGGTGAGAGACGGATTCTGGGAGAAGCATCATCCCAACACTAGAGATGTGTCTACAGCATACATGGGGGTTTTACTGGGCAGGAAAAGGTGCTGCCTTTCTAGGCCACATCTGTTTCTCTCAGGGCTTAGAGTGACCAACCAGCCAGCTCTTCAACCCGCCCCAGTCCACTGAGAAGAGATTTTCCATCAGCATCCTGGCCAGGCTGCCTCTCTCAGGGCTTCTCCTCCCAATGCGCCTCTCCTCCCGTCTCCTCTCCTCCCGTTTCCTCTCCTCTTCTCTCTCTCCACAACACACAGTCCCAGAACACAGAGACTTATTGGATTGCAGGCTGCCTAATTTGATTTCCTTGGAGTTTTCTCTCTAAAGAGATTAGCACTCTGAACTGTGAACTTACTGAAGTGTGCTTGTTCGTGTGTGTTTTCTTATAAGACAAAGAACACTGCCTATTGCAGACCCCAGCCTCCTCCCGTAAAGGGTGCAGGATGAGGGTGTGGTCTGAGCCCCCTCTCTCCTCCTGCGACCTCCTCAGTTCTGGCCAAGGCCATGATTGTGACCCCAGCACCCCGATGGACCACATGAACGAGTACCCGTGGACCCGAACAGGCGCCCGGTCCCCTCCTCCGCCTGCCCCACTGCCCTCTCCTGGGCCGTGGTAGCGGAGGTGAAAGTGGCCGCCCTTCTGACCCACACAACTTATTTGCTTCTCCAACTAGCCAGGTGGGCCCCGGCGCCATCTTAGCACTGCGCCGTACCTGCCGCCTCCTTCCTTCTCGACAAGGTAGTGCACTTGTTCCAGGAAGGAGAAAGTTCTCAAGAGGGAGGTGAAAGAAAGGATTTTTGATGGAAGGAGCAAGTAACCACAATGTGGACAGCCAAGCGCACCCCAGAAG